>JAGVVM010000102.1:0-68339 GCA_019149425.1 Psidium friedrichsthalianum
GACTTGGAGTGATAAGGTTGATAATTGTGGATAGTTAGATAGGAAGGAGACCCCTAAGTTGGACTAGGGATTGGCATATATGCCTGTTCTTGATTGGCGCATGTTGTTGCTAGAATTCAGAGTTCCTTTCTGTGGATATTGCTGGTAATTATATATTCTAGCATGTTGTTGCTTGCTGCTAGACTGATTGGTGGTTTGGGTCTTATTCCTTGATGGAATTATAGCAGGTATAGGTGAGTAGACCAAGGAAAATGAGCAGCAGAAATAGACCAAGGAAGTATGCAGTGTGTCTGGCTCAGATGTTCCAACTGCGAGAGCTCAAGCTGCAGGTGCTCTAGCTGCAGGAGCTCAAGCTGTAGAAAAACCCAAGTATAGGAGATATTATGAGGGTATTAGCAGAAGTCAGTACCTTGATGGGCAAGCAAGCTGAAGAAAGAGCTGCCACTGTAGCCCAAGCTGCTAAGGCCGCTTTAGCTACCGTGCATGGAGCCAATGTGAATAATGCTTCTGGCATGGAGGTCGACAGACACCTCATCTTGTGGAGCAATTTCTGAAGTTGCATCCACCAAAGTTTGATGGAACGGGAGGACCTTGAAGCAGCCTCCCTCTGGACGGAACAACTAGAGAAACGTTCAAAGTGCTGGGATGTACCGGGGAAGAAAGGGTATCGTTAGCTATCTACCAACTCCAAGGCACGGCAGACAATTGGTGGAAGGCCACGCAGGAAGAGTCTTCCCTGAAGGTATAGTGCCGAACTGGATGGATTTCTGTGAAGCATTTAATGGGAAATATTTTCGGAAGCTGCGCAGGAAAGAAAGATGAAGAATTCCTGCGGCTCTGTCAGGGTCAAATGACAGTGGACCAGTACGAGCAGAATTGCAAGGCTATCCAAGTTTGCTCCGAGAATGATTGAGAATGCTTGGGACAAGGCAAGGAGATTTCGTGAAGGATTGAGGCCGGAACTCCGTAGTACTGATTACTGCAAGACTGAGAGACTATGGAGCGATGTATGAAAGGGCTCAAGAGTTCGTAAGAGACATAAATAAAAGAGTCGCCGCATCTAGGTCACGATTCATGCCAGCAGACAAAATGACATGAGTTTTGGAAAAAGGCCAATGATGGACAATAGAAGATTTGTCCCTCCACCTCGAAAGACTTTGGGAAAACCGACACCTCCTGGTAGTGCAAGGTATCGCGATTGTGGACAGAGACATCCGAACAGTCTGTGCCCAAGGAAGACAGGAGCATGTTTCGAATATGGACAAATGGGGCATATTGCCAGGCATTGCCCAAGAAGGAATCGTGGACCGCAGTTTCAACGCAGAGACCGCCAGCTGGACCACAGGCGATAACTGCTCCCCAAGAAAATCTGAATAGATCGTCAGCGCAAGGAAGAGTGTATGCGATGGCGCGAGGAGAAGCTGAAAATGCGCCAGGTGTGATCACAGGTACTGTCTCTCTTTGTGATCATGCTGCTTATGCCCTGTTTGACCCTAGAGCATCGCATTCATTTGTGTCTGACAATTCGTTGCTTTGGCTAGTATGGATGTGAGACCATTAGAAACACCGTTGCATGTGGTCACCCCACTAAAGGATAAAATGATCATCTCATTAGGATCTCAAGGGTGTAAGATATCCTTGGGTGGTAGAGAGGAACTGATTGATCTGGCTGTCCTACCCATGTTTGACTTTGATGTAATAGTAGGAATGAACTGGTTAGTTAACATGGGGCAGTAATTGACTGTAGTAGTAAGGTGATTCAGTTTAACCCGACTGGTCACCCTAGATTTGAATTTCGAGGAAACCGAGGAGGAACCTCAATCCCTTGGATATTGTCGCTGGAAGCAACTAAGTTGATGGACGAAGGATGCCAAGGATACCTAGCCTTTGTAACTGATTCGTCAATTGAAGAAGTAAAACTTGAAGACTTGCCTGTAGTGCGTGATTTTCCAGGTGTCTTCCGCGCAGAGTTGCCAGGACTGCCAGCTGAAAGGAAAGTAGAGTTTGCAATTGAATTGTCTTCTAGGGACAGAGCCAATATCTAAGGCGCCTTACAGGATGGCATTGTCGGAATTGAAGGAATTGAAGGTCCAATTGCAGGAACTGCTGGATAAAGGTTTATTCGCCCAAGTGCTTCGCCATGGGGTGCTCCAGTATTGTTCGTAAGGAAGAAAGACGGGTCATTGCGTCTGTGCATTGACTATCGACAGTTGAATCAGGTAACGGTCAAGAATAAATACCCGTTGACCTAGGATAGATGATTTGTTTGATCAATTGCAAGGGCATCTGTGTTCTCTAAGATAGACCTAAGAACGGGCTATCACCAGCTGAGGATCAGAAAGGAGGACATACCGAAAACGGCATTCAGGACAAGGTATGGACACTATGAATTTACGATCATGCCATTTGGATTGACCAATGCTCCTGCCACCTTCATGAATATGATGAATAGGATATTCAAGGAGTTCCTAGATCGGTTTGTAATAGTATTCATCGACGACATACTGGTGTACTCGAGAAGTTCTGAGAACCATGAACAGCACTTGAGTATTATTCTACGGACCTTAAGGGAACATTTGCTTTACGCCAAGTTCAGTAAATGTGAATTCTGGCTTAATCGAGTGGCGTTTCTTGGACATATAATTTCTGGAGAAGGGATCGCTGTGGATCCATCAAAGATTGAAGCAGTTGAAAAGTGGCCTAGACTAACAACCGTGACAGAAGTGAGAAGTTTCTTAGGTCTGGCAGGTTACTATAGACGTTTCGTGGAAAAGTTTTCTATGATAGCTGGACCCCTAACGCGTCTATTGAAAAAGGAGACGAAGTTCGAATGGACGGATAGTGTGAGGAAAGCTTTTAAGAGCTTAAACATAGACTAACGACTGCGCCAATATTAACTATTCCGTCTGGATCTAGAGGATTCGAGATTTACAGTAATGCGTCGTTAAGAGGTCTAGGATGTGTCTTGATGCAATGTGACGGGTTGCGGCGTATGCGTCTTGACAGCTAAGGCCACATGAGATGAACTATCCGACGCATGATCTGGAATTAGCAGCAATAGTGTTCGCACTGAAGATCTGGAGATATTATCTGGTAGGAGAGAAGTTTCAGATTTATACGGATCACCACAGTTTGAAGTATCTATTCTCTCAAAGGAGCTAAATATGAGACAACATCGCTGGATGGAATTATTGAAGGATTACGATTGCGACATTCTGTATCACCCTGGAAAGCGAACAGAGTAGCTGATGCACTCAGTCGAAAGTCGAGTATAGCACATATGATGGTTAAAGAGTGGAAGTTATTAGAGGGGATAAGAGACTCGGAATTCAAGATAGAGGTAGGGCACCTCTCGAGTCTGATGGCCACCTTGAGAGTCGAACCGAAAATTCATTTGAGAATTAAGGAACTACAGTCTACGGATCCTGATATTCAGAAGATCTTAACTATGGATGTGGCAAAGAGAAAACCGGAATTTCAGGTGACAGAGGATGGAGATTCTAAAGTTCAAAGGACGCTTGTGCGTGCCAAATAATGAGGAATTAAAGGAAGAGATTTTAACGAGAGCGCATCGTAGCAGCTATAGTATTCATCCAGGTAGCACGAAGATGTATCAGAACCTGCGTCAGCACTACTGGTGGAACGGAATGAAGGTGGATGTGGCCAAACATGTGGCAAAGTGCCTGACCTGTCAGCAGGTGAAAGCACAATATTGTAAACCTGGAGGATTGCTATAGCCATTGGAGATTCCAGAATGGAAATGGGAACATGTTACGATGGACTTCATAACTGGTTTACCAAGGAGTCAAAGGGGCAACGATTCAATCTAAGTTGTGGTCAATAGGCTGACCAAATCTGCTCACTTCATAGCAGTGCGAAAGGACCTTGCTCTAGAAAAGCTGGCTGAGTTATATGTTCGACAAATCGTTCGTCTGCATGGAGTACCAGTTACTGTCACGTCGGACCGTGACCCTCGCTTTACTGCGACATTTTGGAAAAGTTTACAGGCTGCCTTAGGAACTGAATTGAGGCACAGTACGGCATATCATCCGCAGACCGATGGACAAACAGAAAGGACGATTTAGACCTTGGAGGACATGTTAAGAGCATGCGTGATAGATTTCAAAGGTGGATGGGAAGAACAATTGCACTTGGTGGAATTTGCGTACAATAATAGCTATCAGCGGAGCATTAGGATGGCTCCATTTGAGGCTATATATGGAAGAGCTTGTAGAACTCCAATCTGTTGGGACGAGATTGGTGAAAGGAGCATAACAGGCCCAGAACTGGTTCAGCAGTCCGTTGAGGCAGTGAAAGTGATAAGAGAAAGGCTGAAAACTACTCAGAGTCGCCAGAAAAGCTATGCAGACAGGCGATGCAGGCTGTTGGAATTTCAAGTGGGAGATCATGTATTTTTGAAGGTGTCACCAATGAAAGGTCTGTCTCGATTTGGGAAAAAGGGAAAGTTAAGCCCGAGATTTGTAAGCCCATTCGAGATTTTGGAAAGAATTGGAATATTGGCGTATCGTCTTGCGTTGCCGCCAAATTTGTCTTAAGTGCATAATGTGTTCCATGTTTCGATGTTGAGGAAGTACGAGTCGGACCCGAGCCATATACTCGATCATGAAGTCATTGAAGTGGATGATCGAGTCTCGTACGTAGAGAGACCCGTTTGAATAGTAGACCGAAGGAAACACGTCCTACGGAACAAGACAATATCCCTTATCAAAGTAATCTGGGAGCATCATGGGACTGAAGGTGCAATGTGGGAAAACGAGGACGAAATGAGGCGCAAACACCCCCACCTATTTGTGTAATTAGTAGTGTTAGTAGAGTGAAAAATTTCGAGGATGAAATTCTTGTAAGGTGGGGAGAGTTGTGACGTCCCTCAATTAGTGTACATGAAGACAAGAAAGATAAAAAAATTTCTGGACCCTTCTCCCTCTCACATTCTGCTGGATCTTTCTCCCAAGAACTCCACGTGCCTTTGACCACTTCCTTTCTTTCTCTTCTGCCAGCCCTACCCCACTTGCCTCTTAAATCTCCACTTCCATTCTTAGCTGTCCTGGAATCTCTTCTTTGGCCAAATTTGCGACTGATCTGCTCCATTATCTCTGCTGAAGCTATTTCCCATGCAAATAAGACAACTTTTATTAATTTCAGACCATCAACTTTCTGTAGAGGGCTGTTCATGCGTGAACGTGGCTTCCCCATGTCACTTTCTGCTTCTCTTTCTTGGTGTTTATCGGCTAGTTTGTTGGGGAATTTGCTGCTCAACATTCTGCTCCCATGCGTGAACCTGCGGCTGCTCTCTTCCTCATCTTCTCCTTGTTTGCTTCAGCTGGTTCGTTGAGCTGCTGCTGCAGCTTCTGCTGCTGCGTCCTTCTTCTTCGTCTGGAGCTACTGTCTTGCTACTGGATTCTCTTGAACTTCCTCTTGGGTTCTCGCGTTGCAGCACGCGCACCCGGAGGAAATTGGCTCGTTCGGGGTCTCCGGCGTCCAAATCGAGCTCCGTTTTCGCCTGTGTACTCGTAAGACTTCAAACTTCGATATTTCGAAAGTGGATCAGCAAAAAATCTCCTAGAAAATTCTCAGTTTTGAATCAAAGTTGACCATGTTTTGCCCGTGTTTGTTTGTAGCTAGTTCCTCACCCTCTCGGCTGAAGTTGCTTTGCTCAAAGCTCGATCATCGTTGTCCGTGGCCCGAGCTCAAACTCGAATTTTTAGGTGAACACATTTCTAGACTTGACTTAGAATATCGGGTATGCTAGAGACTAGTAGGGAAAATTTTATGATGAAAAATATCAAATTTCTTGGGCGTCAAATGTGGATTATTTATTGCTGACCATAGGGGTCAATTGATAATTTTTGTTGACTCTAGAAATTGCCCTGTGTGCTAGATTGCTTGCCTTTGAGCCTAGGCGATTTAGAATGGAAACCGGGTCATGGAATGCGAGTTTTGCAATGTGAAATGCCTGGTTATTATATTTGAATTATTTTGAGTTGAATTGCGTGCTCTAGTGAATAATCTTGGGAAACGCATGTGGCAAAGTTGACTTGCATGAGTGTTTACGGGGTGGGCTAATTAAAAATTTTGTGATGCTCATCATTGATCTGCATACTAGCATGAGACATGTGCGTTTGGCGGAGTGCGTAGAACCGTGCGGGACGGCCCGGCAGTGTCTAGGGGGCCACCGGGAATATGGGGAAATAAGGAGGTGCCGATCGCAGTGCTAATTAAGCCACGGTCTTGCACTTGCGCCTGAACGTGCTCGGCACAGGGTAGTTGGAGATACAATGGTGCCAACTTCGGTGTGATTAGACACGGGTTGAGGCACAGGCCTGAAACGTCCATGACGTGGCCGGGACCGGAAGTGCTATTGAGCCACCGGTGGGGTTCGTTCCGGAAGAGCTAGTGAGCCACCGGGGACCCCAAGTGAACCAATGAGCATATGCATTTACATCTGTTTGATCTGAAGTCGTAACATGCATGTGATGATTTAAATTTCTAGCCTAAGGTATATGCTTCATTCTAAATTGAGTATAGGCATGTGCTTGTTGAGTTTTGACCCACATATTTTTGGCTGATCGCCATTTCAGATCCTTGATCATAGACCTGATTATTCTCTGATATCCGAGGAGTTTGATCCGGGGGAGTGGTCCTTACTAGAGAATGAGTAGTTCTGATGATGCCTAGATGGAGACTAGTGACTTTTTGGTTTGGCCTATTCCCTTTTGTTAGTGGCCAACTCAGGTTTTGAGGTTCATATGATAATCTTCCTCCTAGGTTGTGTAGAACTCTTACTGTTATATGTAAATTAAATAAATTTTCTCTATCTCTCTATCCCACATGTGTGTTTGTCAAGGGTTATGCGTTTCCGCTGTCGCATTTGATAACTGTCGTCTGGCCGCGACGAGTCCTAGGCCGTCGCCAATATTGGCCAGACGATGAGGAAATTGGCAGGTGAAGGGATGTTGCGCGTCCGACAGGTCCGGGGCGTGACAGAGATTGTCAGTTCCCATTTTATTTTAATTTTCCTTTATATGACTTTGTTCTGTCCTTCTTCCCCCCCCCCCCCCCCCCCCCAACCCAAAAAAAAAACGGCCATCTCTTTTTTTTTCTTTTTAAACTTTATAAATCCGTCATTTATCCTCCTCAATCATGAGACTCACTTACATAGCTATTTTTTTTCCTTTTTCCTTTTTTTAAAGTTTCTCCTATTTACAGTTTCATTCTTCATATTTGCAAAATTCGCATTTTCACTTTTCTTCCATACTATTCTGTCTTATCATTTTTGTTCTTTTCCTTGATTCATATGTTATCCTACTCTGTATTCAAATGCATATATCGCTAAACCACCCATGTTTATCACTAATAACTATTATTAAGAGATGAAGGTAAATATATGAGTTCGAAATGGCCGTCATTGTTCATCACAACCTAATAGCTGAGAATTGTTGTACACCTAAATTTTAACTTACCTTTTTAGTCATCATTTTTGCATAGAAAGATTAGAACTAATGTAAGTCATTACCAAAAATAATCAAATCATTTTTCATATTTAATTTTAGTGCTCGTGCATTGCATTGACATTCATTAGGACTAGCGGTGCAAGAACGAGCTTGAATCAGCAGGCAATTTGGATTGGAATTCATCACAATTTTCGGCTAAGGCATGAGGGTGCGTGCTGAAAATTTCAACGATAGTGGAGCATATTTTGAGCTTAATTTATCCCATTTAAAGGATTAATTTGAGAAAGGCTTAATATAGATGCATTTTTAATTGGAAAAAAAACCTAATTAAAGCCTAAAATTGAACGAGCAAATTGAAAATTGCAAGCAATATTCGCTAAGCCCATTCCATAAGTGTGCCGAAATTTCTAAGGGTATTTGGACTTATTTTCAGATTTAATTTAGCCCATTAGGCATTTATTTAATTAATTTTAAATTAATTAAATCCTGATTGGAGCCCAAAATCACCCAAGAGGATTCCCTAAAGCCTATATAAGACTCTTATGCCTAGGTGTATTCACATACACTCTCATACTTAGAAAATTCAGAGCATCCTCTAGAGTAGTCTAAGGAGTTTGAGAGTCTCCCCCAAGGTCGAGACAATCCTCCTCCTCCCGGCATCCCGAAGTTGCTTCCACTGTCCCGAGCTCCACCCGGTGTCCCGAAGCTTGGCTATTCAGAAGCACCTCATCCCACCAACGTTGCAGCAGCAGCTCCATCGAGGTCTGCCGCCCGACGTCATGGCGATGTCGCCATACTGTGCGCCGTCCCAAAGTCACCCGGCTGCTGCCACACCTGTCCAGACAGTCCTGAGCTGCTGATCAGCCCCGTTCTATGGTTGGTCAGCCCCATTTTTTATTATTTTTTGAAGTCTAACATAGCTGCTATCTCGTGTTAGAATCCCTTGTGATTTCGAGCTCAGTTTGCCGCAAATTCAGGTTTAAAAGGTACTGTTTTTGCGTGAATTACACCCAGTTGCACACGTGCAGAATTTTTGGCTTAAAAAGGTAAGATTTTCAACCTTTGATTGAAAGACATGTGATGATTGATTTGAAAATTTGCATGTGTTTCCATATGGTTCTATGATTTGCAATCAAAGCTTGAGAAGTAAAAATCTTTTTTGATAAAAAGAAAAAACTGTATCATTTGCTAAAGCTCAAACCTTTAAGACTTTGTTTCATCGTATCACCTTTAATCAACTGTGTATGTCGCCAGTCACTTTGCGCTGTGCTTCAACCTGGAGTCGCTAGAAATGTTTTACAACTTTGCATGTTAAAAGTGGTTCGTTCTTTGATAAACGATTTAGTTCATAATTTTGGCAAAATACTGAAAAGATCTTAATTTCTGCACAAAAATTCTGATTTCTTTGAGAAAGTATGAATTGCCTGATAAACTTGATTGAATTCTATGCATACTTTTGAGAATTCATTAATTTAATTGGAACATGTCTTTTCTGAAAATTTGCAAGTTATTTGACATGTTTAAATTCAAGAATCAATTTGGTTAAATTGCATGCCTTTTGAAAAAGACGTGAATGTTGGGCATATGGTTCAATTTGCTCTTGAATTTTCGGCACTACCCTATGATTACCGAATTTTACCATGCCATGCGTGATTTTTGCTTTGATTTTTATCTTTTGCATATTTCAATGTCTTTGCAATATATCGCATGTTTAGTTTGGTCATATGATTGTTTGATTTTTGTGTTAAAGTTTGCACTTAAATAGACAATCATGCTCATAATACATGCTCCCCTTTGTGCCTTGTCCCTTTGGAATACGAATATTAAAGCATTTAATTTGACTTCTATTTTGAAGTACAATAATGCTAGTATATATGTGAATTGTGTATCTAACTCTCTATTTTGAGGGGCGGATTGATAATTCCAAATAGAATTTCGTGGTTTTCCCTATTTATATAGGGGTGACAGTAGTTCTATATTCAATTCTCTTTTTTGGCCCTAATGCAAGGTGATATTACGAATTAAATTGGAATTTTCGGAATTAAAGGTTTATTAGGGGCAAAATTGTTTATTTTTTTTCAAATTTTGTGCTTTTTCCTTTTTAATAAGGGCACTTTCAAGACAGCAACTTATAGATTATACCACAACTTTTGGGGATAAGAAGAGTAAGGCCATAATTTTTTTTTCGCTCACTTAAATGTCATAAATTTGAAAAATCGATCACTTAATTATTATAGGCAATTTTCCTTGCTAGAAAAGTCCGACGTGGATGCCAATCGAACAACGTTGTATCGCCGGCGCTGACGTGAATAATTTTTATAATTTTATTTTATTTTTTCAATTCCACATCGGAATTGAAAATTAAATGAAAATCCATGTAAGACAATTTGCCAAAAATGACACTCAAATGATCGATTTTGCTCTAGTGTGGCCCTTATGTAAGTAAAAAAAAAAAGAAGTTATGGTGCTCAAGTGAACGTAATACGAAAATTATAGCATTCATATTGTTCTTATCCTAATTTCTAAAATATGTTTAAAAAAATAGAAATAAAACAATTCTTCCTTTTTGTCACAATCGCATTCGTGCATCGGAGCTTTAGTCAAAGGTTCATGGGGCCTACTCGGAGAAAATAAACGCGTAAGCAACCTGCTGTATTTTTTCCGCAGAGACACCATTCTGGGACAGTCATTTATGGTTGGTTTTGTTACAAATACAAAGAACCGATCCTAGCTAGATAAGTGTCTATTGACGCAATCAAGAGTGACTCTGTTCATCATGGAGAAGTTCATGTTTTTAGCATTTCTTGATCTTCTGTTAGCTTTCCTGTTGATGTTTCAGCCCGCCATCTGTTCCAGCAACTTCACTGATCAAGATGCTCTCCTCCACTTCAAATCTGCCATCGAGGTTGATCCGACGAACATGGTTAAAGGCGGGAATTGGACCGCCGAAGCAAACTTCTGCGAATGGATCGGCGTCGCCTGCAGCAACCGCAGGCAGAGAGTCGTCGCTTTAGACCTCTCCTACATGGGTCTCCAGGGAAGACTGTCTCCTTACCTGGGCAACCTCTCTTTCCTGACTTCCCTTGATCTTCACAACAACAGTTTCTACGGCATGATTCCAATAGAGATTGGTCATTTACGCCACCTCAAAGAACTCATACTCCAATCGAACCAGTTTGAAGGAAACATTCCTCCTAACTTGGTCCAGTGCCGAAATCTCAAAGTGATGTCACTCGCGGTGAACCAGCTAACAGGTGGCATACCAAGAGAATTCGGTGCCTTCCCTGAGTTGCAACAACTGTTTCTCAGCTTCAACGAATTAGGGGGTGAAATTCCGAGCTTCCTGGGCAACATATCCACACTGCAGGTCATTGGTTTGGTCATGAATAATCTTAGAGGTTCAATTCCTCCGGTACTTTTCAATAGATCGCTCACGAGCGTCATGTTGACGTATAATGATCTCTCAGGAAGTCTTCCCTCCGATCTTTGCTATCGTTGGCCTAACATTCAGAGGCTTTTGCTGTCTAATAACCAATTCAGTGGCCCGCTACCAGAGACGCTAACCCAATGCAAAGAGCTTCTCGTGTTGTCGTTGTCGTTCAATCATTTTCAGGGAAGCATTCCTCGAGACATAGACAGCTTGCAAAAGCTGCAGGAGCTCTATCTTGGTACTAACAACTTGACCAGCACAATTCCTCAAACCTCGGTAACATGTCGAGCTTGCACATGCTGTACATAGAGTTTAACAGCATCGGAGGTAACATTCCAAGTGAGATTGGTAAGTTGGTCAATCTGAATGCAATGAGTCTTCAGGACAATCTGCTGACGGGCGTAGTGCCTCAAGAGGTTTTTAACATTTCTTCGCTGCAACTGCTTTCTTTGATGGACAATTCCCTCTCCGGAAGCCTTCCCTCAAGTAGCGAACTTGGCCTTCCGAATTTGGAAAAACTCTTTCTAGCAAACAATGGCTTTGGCGGCAACATCCCGCAGTATTTCTCGAATTTTTCGAACCTAGCCATCTTCGATGCTGGGAACAATCAACTCAGCGGACCGATACCCATGAGTCTGGGCAAGTTGAAGAACCTCAGATACTTTGCGGTTCAGTCAAATCGCTAACAGGTGAGGCTTATGGTTCGGAGCTCAGTTTTCTCTCTGCTTTATCTAATTGCCAATCACTGCAAACCTTGGTTCTGGAAGAAAACCCACTTGGCGGCTCCATACCAGAATCTATCCAAAACTTCTCGAGTTCCCTACAAATTCTATTCGCTCCCAATTGTCAAATAAGAGGTCACATTCCCAACCAAATTGGTTTCTTGAAAAACTTGACTTTCCTACAGTTGAGTGACAATGATCTAGACGGCAACATCCCACTATCAATCGGAGGACTAGAAAGCCTGCAAAGGCTGTATCTTGACAACAACCATCTCCAAGGACCGATCCCTGACGAGATATGCAACTTGACAAGTTTAGGAGAGTTGCTGCTCCGGCAAAATAGGATATCCAGAACAATCCCGAATTGCATTGGAAACCTGAGCAGCCTTCAAAAGTTTCTAGTAAGTTCGAATAACATGACGTCCGCTATACCGGTTAGTCTGTGGAGCCTTCAACAGCTAATCTTCCTCAATCTGTCACTCAATTCTTTCAATGGAGGACTACCACTTGACATGGGGAAAATGACAGCTATACAAAGCATTGATCTTTCCTGGAACCGACTTACCGGCACCATACCGAGTTCCACCCAGGAGTTGAAGAGCCTTTCTTCACTCAACTTGTCAAGGAACCTGTTTCAAGGATCCATACCGCAGTCGATTGGCAAGCTCAAAGGATTGGATTTCCTCGATCTTTCCTACAATGAGTTGTCGGGCGCGATACCTGAGTCCATGGAAGGACTTACCAATCTGCAACATTTGAATTTGTCCTTTAATAAGCTATCAGGAAAGATTCCAGATGGCGGGCCCTTTGGAAACTTTTCGGCTCTCTCTTTCGTTGGAAATGAAGCACTTTGTGGAAACGCAACTTTTCAAGTCGCGCCTTGTCATGTAAACGGAAAGAAATCATCAAGGGACAAGCGGCTCCGGTTACTATATATTATGTTGCCAATTGTATCAGCTATTCTCTTAGTCTCCGTCATTTGCTTTTTTAGAAAGCGTCGGAACACTGGTAAAGAACCTGCAGTTTCGGTGGAGAACCCGCCAGGAATTGACCACCCGGTGATATCTTATCATGAGCTTCGCTTGGCTACTAACAACTTCAGCGACAGCAATTTGCTTGGGGTAGGAAGCTTTAGCTCTGTATACAAAGGGACTCTGGCCGACGGGACAGACGTCGCGGTCAAAGTACTGAATCTCCATATTGAAGGCGCCCTGAAAAGTTTCGATGCAGAATGCGAGGTTTTCCGCAAGATCCGGCACCGGAATCTCGTCAAGGTGATCAGCTCCTGCACGAATGCCGATCTGAGAGCTCTGGTGCTGCAATACGTGCCCAATGGGAGCTTGGAGAAGTGGCTTTACTCCAACAACTACAACTTGGGTCTCCATCAGCGAGTGAAGATAATGGTCGACGTCGCCGCGGCGCTCGATTATCTCCACAATGGCCAACCAGAACCCGTTGTGCACTGCGATCTGAAGCCTAGCAATGTCCTTCTAAATGAGGACCTGGTCGCACAAGTCTGCGACTTTGGAATTGCGAAAATTTTGGCTGAGAACAAGCTGGAAACACAAACCCGAACTCTCGGCACGATCGGTTACATTGCTCCAGGTACATTTGTTGAGTTTTGACTAATCCAAGCCTTGGATTGCCAATACAATGGTGCAATTTAATAGAGATATGTTAACATTTGTCTGCCTCTCGATCTATTGATGTTCTTATTTCGCAATCTATTGCCCTCTCAGAGTACGGTTCAGAAGGAAAAGTCTCGACAAAAGGAGATGTTTACAGCTTCGGCATATTGCTGTTGGAGGTGATTACTAGGAAGAAGCCAACTGATGAAATGTTCGATGCGGATATGAACTTGAGGCGATGGGTAAGTGCAGCAATTCCAGACAGAGTGCTTGACATCGTGGATAGCGACCTCCTTAGCACGACACATGAAGATCCGACGCCTCCGGAGCTCGAGAGCATAGTCTTATCGATTCTAGAGTTAGGGCTAGAATGTTCAAAGGACTTGCCTGAGGAAAGAATAGACATGGAAAGTGTCATGGTTAAGCTCAACAAGATCAAGTTGTCACTTCACTAGAACATAAGGTAAGGACCAGTTCATAAAATTTGACAATAGCATCAACTTTGTCCGGACGCGGTAATTTCGTTTCAATGGCTTCATCTGTAGACGTCTGTAAAATCTTCTTGTGAGCTTGCTGAATCGGACGAAAAATGAAGACACAACGACATTTTCTAGCAATGAAATTTCAATCCAACTTTGGAAGGTATAATACCTGCTTTTTTCAATCTCTTCAGGTTTCCGAGATTCTAATATATCAGCTCGTAATGACCCAACCGATAATGTTACAAGCAAGTTGGTCATTTGAGTGTATTAGACGTAAGGTTTCTCTATGCTTCCGCATGACTCTTGATGATTCGAAGTGTTTTGCACTTAGAAAATTGTAAAAGGTAATAACTCCGACAAAAAAAAAAAAAGATCTAGAGTACGTTTATTATGTGTACCACTTAAAAGTAGTCAAATGGAAATGGTTGCATCAACAACAAGAGTCTATGTCTGAACATTTTCATCGATAACATGATATTATTTTGTTAATTCATTTTTATAAGCAAAACAAACAGTCAACTCATCTTAAATTATGATTTTCAAGGTTGGGAAGCTACTGTGGACATATATTTCGTTTGAATTTATTGAGCCCATTTCATGAAGATGTCATTTTCGATTGGTCATTAGCATCTTCTTGCTCCTTTGACCAACAGTTGTCTTTATGCTTTGCTACTAGGCCGGCTGGCGGGCCGGCCTGGGAATGTCATCTTCCAAAGTGAAAATCAAGATGACAAGCAAAATGTAATTGATGAAAGAAAAAATCATCCCATATCTTTGACCTGATCTTCCCTTTCGTGGGTTAACGTGAGCAGCAATCATTTGAGTACTTAAATTTTTCTGGGAGTAACCCACCAATCGTTTCTTCAGTCGATCGAAAACTTGAAATTCTAGATGTTATCTGAAAATCAATCATCACTTAGAGGTTAAATGACCCACGAAAATAAAATACGTAGCTCCGTGGGTTCGACTATGCACGAGGAAGGCCAAACACCCCAATATTGCTCTTTGGTAAAAGTGTTAAACGAGTGAATCGGGTCGAGTTTGATAGGGTTCAAAAGTCTTTCCATATATGATATTCCTCGGTTAAATTCTCATGTGCATAATTAACGACGTGTGCGTATACATACCCTGTGCCCCACTTGACGAGTTCCGTAAAAATCATTTTCCACGTACAAGCAAATGGCCCATTCTCCTCGGCCTTCGACAACTTTGCTTCGAACATCTGCCACGTGTCAGATGCTCGTTGGCTTAAAATTGGGCAGTCTCATGCCTACTCAGCTTTTTACCTTGTCATGCTTTGAGCTTTATTAGTCTTAATTTATGTCCTTATTCAGATCTCGAGGTTAAGCACGTGGCGGGTACTTTGCGCCGTTGGCCACTTCTCCATTGTTGCAACCGTGCATTTGTAGCATTTCTCTTCAAAATGACCTAATTATAATTTTCGAAAACAATTCTAGATTTTGACTCCAACAAATGAAAGGTTCAAATTGTGTTACGTACCTACTCTGTGTTTGTTGCTATTGGCATGGGTTGACAGTTTCATAACTGAGGACAAGCCCGTGCAGCACCTAATGAGCCAAGAATACTAGGTCACCCTTCCTTTTCGTAGATCTGTCTCCACGGACAATTTGGCGAAGCACATCCTCCCACCGAATTGTACCACACTTAATTAAAACACGTGCAATTAGTGCCTTGAGCAAGACACACAGATCACTTCATAACAATAATTGATTTTGGTCTACCATAACCTTATCAAAAGAGCATCAGTTTCTAATCAGTTTGTGTACGGAGCCAATCTCATATTTAGTAGATCCTCTAATATGATATTCGTTCCATTCCAAGACTCCTAGCACAAACATGCAACGGCACTCCCACAAATCAATTGTTTCATTCCTTTTGCATCACCTACTCTTCACATCTTGCCACAAAACTTCGTCTCTTTAGCTTACAAGGATATGGGAGAAACCGGATCACGATGCTATGCTATTCCAATAAGTAGGGGTGTCAAAAAGGCCCGCGGCGGCCCGACCTGGGACGGCCCGACGTGAAAATTTGAGATATTTTCGGGCCGGGCCTTGTTCTTAGTTAGATATGGGCCGGTACCACTGGGGCCCGAAAAATGGAAGGATAAGGGTTTGGTACGGGCCCGAAAACCTTGACGCTCCCCTTCAACTATGGCCTCCCTTCTGCTCCGCCTCCCTCCGTCGCCTCTCCGTCGCCACTCGCCCTCTCCTAGCATTGCCTTCTCTCAGTCCCAAACCCTAGGCGCTTCTCTTTCCACTCCCCCGCTTCCCTCTCTCTCCCCGCCGTCACCTCTGCTCCGGCCGTCCCTCTTGGTGAGCAAACTCCGCTCCATCTCTCCCCCTGCGTGCCCGCTTGGTGATTTCTTGGTCTCGTGTTTGCCTAATTCTTTCGCGTTTCTCTGTCTTCCGACTCTCTTTCAGTGTACTGTGGCAGAGGCGACAAGAAGACCGCCAGGGGAAAGCGCTTCAATCACTCCTTCGGCAACGTGGGTGCTCTCGGCCCTTCTTGTCGAGGAATTAATCTTGATTCGTTCTTGTTGATTTCATACGAATTTTGAAATTTTCGTTTTTTCTTGTTGGAATCGTCGTGATTGTGGTGTAGGCGAGGCCGCGGAACAAGAAGAAAGGGAGAGGTCCGCCGCGGGTGGCTGCTCCTCCTGCCCCTCCTAGGAAGGACCGGTTCGAGGACAACGAGGTTATCAAATTGACATCGATGAGTCCCTCTTCACTAGATGATTTCGGGAAACCCTTTTCGTTTCCTGTTTGATGTATTCTCTTTAGCATCGAAATGCGTTCGTTGGCTACTGATATCATTAATTTATGGCAAGAGAGCGACGGCGATTTGTCATAAGCTGTTGCAGTAGCTTACTGAAGTTTGTACTTTTGTGGTCTATTTCATTTATTGGTTATATCCAAGTTAGCCAAGTTTGTTGTAATCTGGAATAAGTTCTTTGAACACTTGTATTTTTGCTGTAGTTAATGTGTATTCTTTCTGTTGTATTAGCATATCAGGTTCTGTTTAGTTATGTTTGTTATATGAGAAGATGTTGTGTCAGGTGATGTATCTGGCCGCATTGCATATGATTTTGCTTTTCTGCAGTCCGATGATAATGCTTGTGTAACTGGCGTGAAAGGAAAAACTTCTTTTGGGGCCCTACACGCTCAGGAAGACCTATGCTACTGCAATCTGAGTTCTGGACAATGTTAGCAGTGAGTTGTTACATTTCGAACTCTTGAATTCCTGATAAAAAGTGTTACTTTTTGCTGTGTTATGGCTGCTTGTAACGCCTTTGTCCTTCTCCTTTACTGCGTATGTTCAAAATGCAGATCTGGTTATGCCCATTTGGTTGATTTTTTGTTTTAGTTTGAGTTGGGTAGTGAGTCCTTTCAGAGCCATCCTTTTTTCCCTTCAACTTAGTTCTCTTATCTAGTATGATGTTTGTTTTCTGATTCTGGTGCTGGTTTTCAATGTTTTGTTTATGGTTGTTTGGGTTGTTAGCTTCAAGTTGGTGGTTCAGCTACCATTAAAATATTGCTAGCTTAGTTCATTCTTTTTCCTGAACAAATTCATAATGTCTGCTTGGCAGAGTTAAAGAAGAAAGAGGTAATTGTTGGACTGACCGGATTTTAGGAAAAGTCAATCCAGCAAGCAATAGATCCAAACTTAATTGCTATGTCTAATAAATATCAAAGGCTCATGTTCTGCCTAGTTCAAGTTCACTAGATTGATTAGGTTGTTGATCCAATATATATATATATATATATATATATATATATTGTGTGTTCATCCTTGATTATGACCAATCTGGAAATTTATTGTGTAATATATGGTTTTGCAATTTATTCTCTATTCATTCGTTGATGGTTCATCTTATTTAATAACCTGCTGAAGACTGACTTATGTTCATTTTGAATTCCTACTCTAGGATGATCTTGTATTTCCTACTGGTTTTGTAGCGAACATGGCCTTGATGGTTACAATTGGAAGTATCAGCCTTATGCTTGCTACAGGTGTACCACCTGAAAAGGATGAGAAGATTGCCATATTTTCTGATGCCTTGAATCATGCATCCATGATTGATGGAATTCGAAATGTGGAAGTTTTCGTTTATGGAAACTGCAGCATGCTTCAGCTGGATGAATTGCTGGAGGTTCCACTTTGTCAAATTAGTTGTATAAATTTTGAAAAGATAAAAGAACCCGCTTCATTGTCAAGACTCTCTAGGTATAATGATAAGTTCAAATGTCCATCCAGCTTGTCTGTGCTTTGATCAAGAGGCTCATAAAACTTTAGATTGTATTCGCTTTTCTTGCTCTCTTTGGTCCTTTTTCTTGTCTTTTGGTTTAACTTAGAATTTAGATTGAGCTAACAGAGTTTAGAGTGAGTATGAGAATAGCTCCATGGCTTAAGCAATTGTGAAGCATCATGAGATGTCACAAGACAACTTGAGGTGATTTATTAATCTTTATAGCATCCTCTTGCCTTCTTTTTGAGCGGTCCAACGTGAACATCCATAAGACAATTTGTGATTAGCTTCATGTGTACACAAACGAATTTCAAGTAAAAAATTCAGATAAGAACATTGCTGCCGAACGAATTTTAAAGTAAAAAATTCATATGAGAAAATTGCTGCCGAACTAAATTTTAACAAATATGAAAAAGTGGATACAATCTAAATTCGAAATATTGCATTCTTGAAATATCTGGAATTTTGGAATTTTGATTCACAATTCTTGAATATAAAAAAATAAAATAAAATAAGCCTACTGAACTGACTTGATCCGACCTAGACCAAAAATATGCGACAGGAAATTCAGGCCAAGCTTGGCGCCGTTAAGTTTTGGGCCGGGTCGGGTCTCTATGAGACCCGGCCCATTGCCTACCTTACCAATAAGTAATCATACTTTACTGGCTTATGTCTCCACAATCATGTGTAAAAAAAAAAAATTTGGCCGAAATAATGTCTAGGAGTTTTTTTTTTTTTTGGTCAGAATGTCTACCGATTTGAGAAAAAAAATGTTATATCAGAAATAATTTGGTGATGGTCCCACCTACTGGCTGCCAATTTGGGCAAAAAACTTTGTGTAGATTTTACATATGTACTCGAGAATTTGATGTACTGCTGGTCCACAAGAATTATTAGGTGGATTGCGTACATAAAGTCCTCGTTTATTTAAGCTGTTGAACTCGACGAGTCCTTTAATAGCCTAGATGAACGAAAAGTGCCTACGCCCGGTTCATGTAACAATGGCTCACGCATCTGAGCTCCAATAAAAGCATTCAACAATCATCTATCACTTTCCATTAAGTAAAGCCAACCAGCTTGAGCACATGGACCGACCAATGTGCAAAAATTACCAAAAAAATGCTAAACATATTGTAGTTATGTCATTTCAGTTCTTACTTTGTTGCCAATTCAACCTCAACATTTTGCATTGTGCCAATTCAATCTTTTGGATCGATTGTGGCTGATCATCTCTAGCATGGCGCTACCAACGTTGATGTGGCAATTTTTAATAATTTTTGAACTTTTTATATATATTTTTCCTTTCTTTACTTTTCCTTTCTTCCTGGAGCGACAGACCCTCGCCAGCACTGGACAAGGGCTGCAATGCCCTCGTATGTCCTAAGCTAGAAAAAAGAAAAAGTAAAGTAAAGAAAAAGAAAGTATAAAAAATTGAAATATTATTAAAAATTATCACGCTGACGCCGATCAACATTCACGTCAATGTCAACCGGTCGAAATTGGCCGAAATGACTGAATTGGAACAAAAATAAAAATAAAAAGTTTAGAATTGAATTGATACAATTACAGATTTAAGACTTTTTTGATAATTTATCCGACCACCCAATGGGCCGAGGTTGTCCCAGGCATATTCTAAAGGGTCAAAACCAGAGGGAAACGAGAAAGGCAATTCTTTCAACTCAACTTGTTCTTCAATCCGAAGAAGCCAAAACAGTTATCAGCAACTTCTGACCCGTAAAATACAACTAAAAATAAGTCTCGAGTTGAATGCTAATCTCTTCTTCTTTTTCCTCAGATTCTTTTTTCGAAATAATCGATTCAGAGCCTTAAGGACAAGTCAAGCTGACAAAACTCCTCCTGATGCGCCTTCTCTGGTCGATATCCTTTTGGAGCCGACTCGTACCTCGCCATCTCTCGCATCCCTCCGTAGCCCGCGTCTCCGAGAAAGCTACCCGCGGGTTCGTGGTGGCGCTGACGAACGCGAACGGCGTGACTGGATCCGACAGCGAGTGCGCCGCCACCGCGTGGGCCTTGACAGCCAAGCTCATCTCCGATCTGCTTTTCTTGGCGAGGGTGCGCTCGAGCTTGTGCGCGTTCTGGTGGCCGCCGAGTGCCTGCGAGCTGTAGAACTTCCTCTGGCAGAAGTTGCACGAGAACATCCGGGCCACTTCGGATGGGCTGCGTGGCGACAAGGAGGAGGGGGACGACGGGTCGAGGAAAAGATCCTGGTTGTTCGGCAAGCTGAGATGAAGGGAAGTGTTGGGTTGATAATCATAATCCATTGAGAGAGAGAGAGAGAGAGAGAGAGATGGGTAAGAGTGGTGATGCGAAGTAGAGGGTATGTGCTGCATTATATTGGGGAAGATGAATCACTATTGCTTCAGTCGCTAATTAATACAAGAGTAAGAAAACGATAGACTTTGAGTTAGGGTGTGTGAAAGAGATGGACAAAGAGAGGGAGAGATCAGCGGGGAATCAAAGGTTTTGTCGCCTCCATTTATGGCAGCATTCGAATCCCCTGTCGGTCCACAGAAAAATTTGTGGTATTCTCTCTGTCTCTCTCCCTACACAGCTATAGATGAAACCCATGCGTAGATGTTTCGTGTTCTAGGCCAACAAATTATTTATATTTTTGCCAGATTTGCCTGCGACAAGCAAAGTGGCGTGGACAAGAGAAACAATCTTGACTAAGCCCAGACGTACGACATGATAAGAGACCATTTTGCCATGGTCTGAAGGAGAATCCTCCAACATTGCCTCCATGTTTTATAGGGCAAATAATTGTGTCGGCCTGCTTCTTGGAATCTTCGGGGCAGAGCGTGTTGATTTATGTCTCTGAGTTTAAGAGTATGCTTTTTGGGATGACTAATTTGTCGATCCCATGGTCAAATTTCTTGACACTCAGAATAAAATTTCTCGTGAGTTATACGTCGGACCTTGGACAGAGGGACTGCATGGAAGATAAAATCAAAGTTTGGTAACACTTTGGTGAAAAAAATAGGAACTCCGTGATCTACTTCAAAAGTTACAGGAACGACAGATGATCGTCAAGATGATTTACCCATCAATGCTTGATCTTTCATGTGCAATCAGGAGCATGTATACCTAGTTCAGGTAAAAATTATTAATGATGTGAAGTGGATTCTCCTGATTTTGTTGGGAACGACAGACGTTGGTCTATGTTTTAGAGGATGCAATTCGTTCTATAAGGTATACTGTGAGTTGAAATGGGTTATTAAGAGATACGATGATTTCATTGACAACTGAGATAGGAAACATGGTGAAAAGAAAGGAGCTGAAGAGGTGATGTGGTTAAATGACTTGGTTAAAATCAGATATATAATTGGAGAATCAAGTTTATTGGTGATCGAAATTTCTGTGATAGATACAACGATCATGAGAGGATAGTAAAGAAGCTTATTTCTCTAGACAAATATGAGCTCAGCTTGGGCCGATAAACGTTTATGATGGTTGAGCACCTGTCAAGGATTTTGGAGAGCCATCGTGGATGATGAGAACAATGACTTTGGTATGAACGTTGAGCTAAGGTAGAAAATTGTTAAATCACATCTCGAGTTTGAGCCCATGAAAATAATCCGATCTAATAGCAATTCGAAATTTGAATATAAATTGTGGTTTGGTGTCTGAATAAGGAAGAAATAATTCAAACACTTTCCCACGTTGGAGTTGGATTCCTAGTTTGAGTCAGCAAGTCATGGAAGAATATATAAAAACAAAATTCTACTCAGTTATTTCACACTTGAGCAAACTATACAAATGTTAGAGTTTTCTCTTTGTGAGTATTCTAAGTAAGTTATCTATGAGAGATTGTAAAATAACAATTGCAGATGTTGCTTTAAGCGATTAACCAATTATAAACTCTTTATTCAACAGATTCATAGGGAATTTCTTGGCAACTAGCTCTCCCGGCGGAGTAGGTGTCAACATTGAGACCGAACCATGTAAATCTATAATGTTTCTTGTTCCTTGTTAATTACTCCGATCATTTATTGTCCTCACGTTAGATTTGAATTACAAGATCCAGTAATTTCCACGTTGTTTTACTACACATAATGTGTTTTTGAGTGAGACATATATGTTGCCTTATTTGTTGGCATGTAGATTATATAAGGCCATGAAAAATTCCAAACTAGTTCACCTATGACAAATCTACTTCAAACAATTTTTCAGTTACCAAAATTTCAAATTGTTATACCTATGACCAATTTATCCCAAAATAATTTCTAGGTTACCAAAACCCAAAACTGGTATACTCATGATATCATCCATTAGCTTCCGTCAAATTTTGCCGTAAAATTGGCGAGCTAGATGATATATGGCAGTAACTCAATTGACAAGGTAAGTCCACGTGGAAATCCATATCAATTTGGGATTTTGGTGATTCACCAATTAGTTTGGAGTAAATTTATCATAGATGAATCAGTTTTAAATTTTTGTGACCCAAAACTGAGTTTGGGGTAAATTGATCACATGTGTACCAGAGTTAGATTTTTCGTAGTGTTAACCTTTGATATAATTTAAAGGCGATAATGTCATTACAAATGTCATAACTTTTGTACGACATTCATTTCGTACAATAATTTTTTTTTCCGATCACTTGAATGTCACTTCTGCAAAAGGAAAATCGAGCATTTTAGTTCCATCAACGATTTGTGTTATCGAAAAAATCCGTATAATAACTTTTTAAAATGAATTGTCCAACGTGATTCGTTAGCAAAGTGAAGTCAGCAAAATAATACCATAGATGTCATTTACAACTTATGTTTTCGCCAAATTGATGAATTGGGGGCTAAATTCGTGGCGCTCTTTAAAGCCGATCCCAACAACCAATGAATAGGGGCAAAGTTAGACTGCTGAAATTTGCAATGAAGGGCGAGAGCAGGAGAAGGTTCCATAAATATCTCTTCATCGTTAAAATTGACGTAGTAATTGATGAGATCCAGGAATTAGTAGATGCCAGAGAAGGGCATGATTAGGGTGGACCACGTGGCTGACATCTTCTTGGAGATCTTGAGGTAGCGGCCGCAAGGATTCTCCGTCAGATCGAAGTCAAAGAGATTTCGTTCCACTTGTTGTGTCTTGCACGTCAATTCGGCATCAAATTTTCTTCGATCCGATGGTTGTCTTGTGACAGTTCAAACGAAATTGCTGACCGCACCAGAGCCGTAGGGCTAAGGATGATACAGACTGAGCGAGAGAGATCCGTTTTTAACTCGGATGAGCCGACTTTATATTAAAAGTGCTACGTCATCTCGTCCTTTGTCCATTTTTTATTTTCTTCGAAAAATGTCGCGTCGGACTTAATGTTCGATAAAAGAAAAACTCAAACAGGATGAATAGCTGGAATATGTCATAAGAGATATCGAAGTGATCGAATTTTCTCCGATGCGGTACTTAATTGATCAAAGAAAAGATTTTTGACACTTAAACGAGCGGTGCCAAAGTCTATTTACAAACTAACTTCTCCCAACAAACGACAAAAGCCTGCAATTTGTCGGAATTCTCTCGTCTCTTTATCGGTGGGTATTAGTAGTTAATGGCTAATGCTAAAAACATCCAAGATGGCCGAACCAAAGCACATGTGCCATCAAATTTGGAACAGTAGATTGACAGACAAATGGCATTATTCTTTTGTAAGTGACAACAATATTGTACCTATCATTGCACAGGATCTAGATTAAGAAGCTTGATTAAAAATCTGCATTAAAGATCAAACGAGATCAGCTATGATTACGGCGATTACTGTTCCTCAATCACAGACAACACACGGACCGCTAGAAAACCTGCTTCTTGCTGTGAACTTTCCGATCTCCAGTATATATTCAAGAGTATGGAACACTTATTCCTTTAGCTGCACAGCGCGGGTCGATTGGATTTCTTTAATGGGGTGTGTTCCCTCGTATCTTGACATCCCAAGGGACATGGAATCATGTGTTGATCGTCAAGAAATAGATAAGGCTCGTGAGGTGATCGGTGGTTTCCTCTTTGTTTATTTTGTGGGCAATACCACCCACCAGGGGGGATGTTCTTTGTGATTTGAATCTTTGGATTGTGATGGAGATTTAGGTTTTCACAATTTAGTCTTTCTGGCACATCAATAATCAATTTGAGAATATAGGTCACCCCATGTCGTTGACGGGAATTGAGATCCTCGAAGATTATCGAACAATTTCACCATATACAGATACCTTTCAAATGATCTACTTGCTCTTACATATGTCGAGACATTTACCGACCCATGAAAACCCTAATTTCTTCTCATTCTCTCTATCCCTCCACCTTCTTTCACCGTGTCCCCTCCATATGCTGTCACTTCTCACCGTGGAGTCCTCGTGCCGTTGCCAATTCCCGGCATCCCCTTCGGCTAGCTTGCAGTTGATGTGCCTCTCTCTCTCCTTTGAAGGTGGGTCGCTTGTTCTCGCAGCCTGTGGTGTCACGAGTTGGACTCGATGACGTCAGAATCGGCTTCCCGAGCCAGGATCCGGCTCAAGACCAACATAAAGTTGGACGGGCATGATGGCTCAAGGCAGTTTCTGATGGGATGAATGGCCAATTTTAAGACCGTCCTGGTCCGACTAGTGAGCGTTCAGCCCTCCCGGTCCATTGGTGACTCTCTACGCTAGTCCTTGACGATCCCTTGGGTTTACGGACGATTTAGCATTGTCGAGATCATTTTTGAGGCCGTTCCTAAGCTTGGGATGGGACCGGACGCCAACTATCGGTCCATTGCCACCTCCGTGAACCGGTCCTCGATAGCGTTTATTTATCTGTTAGCATTGCATCGAATTACATATAGTTACTCACATAAGGATCCGTTGTCATGAAATTTCAGCATTCATTGCATCCTCATTAGCATGCGTTCGGATCTATGGTGACCTCTTTTCGGGGAAACCATTTTTCAACACAAAGTTTAGAGGGCTTTTTACAAAATAGGGTTCAAGAAAAACGAATTTTACTGATTTGGGGTCCGTCCAGGGAATTTTACGGACTGCCGAACGGACCCTGGTTCAGCAGCAGTCGAAAAGCGCACCCCCCCAGGTGCCGAACGGCAAGCCCCCTCCCCCCCCCGCGAGGGCCCTTCCCTCCAGGGCTTTCAGAAGCCCCCTACAACTTTTCAGAAAAACATTGAAGCTAAAATAGGCATGAGATGACCCGGTTCGACTCTAATTCAAGAATCTTTAAAGTTAAAATTGGATATAATAGATCCAGAAGAATTGGGTGGCCACAAACACAAGGTCGAGCTAAACTTGCAAAATGCACATGTGGAAAATTTCAAGAGATGAAACTCATGTTCCCATGTAATTGCAATGCGTCAAAAATATGCAATTAATTACAATACAATGATAAATGAATTATACACTTTAGATAAAACACTTCAATGCTATCGATGCATGTTTCATCCATTAGAGATCCAAATTATTGGCATGAACTTGACGAGCTGCCATTAGTATCAAACCCGAACCATATTAGAAAGAAAGGAAGACCCCGTGCATCACGCATACGTACTGAGATGGATTGGAGTGTGCCGAGCAATAGTGTTTCGACTAACCATTGTAGCTATTGTGGAAAATCAGGACACAATAATCAAACTTGTGCATATAGATCGGTTTAAAGTTCTTTACCCTTCTGAGTCGTCCTGCTTATTCAATAATCTTTTTATCTTAGAAAGTATATTATTTCCATCTTTTGTTAGTCATAATCGACATCGTAAAGTTTTAATTATTTAGCTATTCATTTTTAGGAGAGGATTGAGGCAAATGGCAATGATTTCCTTCTTCAAACCTCAAAGAAGCTGTGGATGAGGCCACTTTAATTTCTGAAGCTGTATTAGAGACTCGATAGTAGATCTAGCTAATTTATCTTTTTAATGTGTAGTTACTAATGTCATTTGTGTGGGCTCTCATTAAGAATGAACCCGAGAAAAAATTTGTGTAATATTTTTATTTTTTTCTTTTTTCTGATTTTCTAGAGTTTTTGTAATTTTTCTGAATTTCTTTAATTTTTCAGAGTTTTTTTGTAATAAATATTGACGGTGAAGCATCAAAAATGGACTCAAAGCCGCCCAACCCGATTGACCAAAACTAATTAAATTGGGCCCTTAAATGACCTTTTTTTTTTTGAAAAATTGGCACTAAAATTGACTTTCCCAGCATGTTTTCCATTTAATAGAGGTATTTTTGGGATAAATTTGTTTGATTTAGTGAAAAAAAAACCCAAATTTCATTTTTCAACCGAAATAGAAATTTCAATAAGCCAAAGCCTGAATGACCAAATCAAGTTAAACCACCCCAATCAATGGATTCATAATAATTAAAAATAGAGGGTGGTGGGTTTTTATTTTCATGGGTGCCCACAAAAAATTTCATTTTTGGTGATTTGGGGGGCCAAAATAAAAATTCTAATTGAGCCCTTTTATCGCAATTGATAAATTTCGAGCACTATTGGGGAAAGATTAAAAAAAAATGGATATTATAAGGTGATGTCACAACTCCTAAAAAGTGAAAAATTTTAAAAAAAAGATAGAAATTGCATTTTTTGAGTTGCGTTTGTGAAAGAATGTGCAATCCCCAATTGGATTTTTCAAATTTAAATGGTCGAACATGGAAAGGTATTTAATAAAAATATTGGATACTTTTTTCCTATTTTTTAGGCCACGAAATCTTTTTTTTATTTTTGGATATTTTGTAAATATGGAAAAAAATATTAAAAATTATGAAAATTTGAAAAATTATTTTTTCTTCCAAATTGGTTCCTCAGGCTTGGCTAAAGCTTTCAAATTTGATTTTTCAATTTTATAGATTTTTTTAGGATTTTCTATTAATTTTCTAAAGAAACTTGATTAAAATTCAGGTGTCAACATATCAATATCATATTTATGATGCAAAAATAATTATATATAACAATCGTCAACCCTGATTACATTCAATGATGATGTGGTCCCCCTACATAGCCTCCTGTTCTGCAAGTAAGTTGTCTCCGGTGTTCGGCAGGTCTAGTATTGTATCGACGATAAGATTTCAGTTGAGTGGGATGTGTAGATGATGAAGGCATATACTTTTGTGACAACCGTGATTGTGATGCATCATCAAATGGAGCAAACATCTCATTCTCAGACGATACATATTCTATATAAGCATATTGGAAAAAAGGAGGGAGATTAGATCCTCCAGCCATCGGAGAATTTGTTGGAGTTTAGGTATGGAATCTCGCATGAAATGAGCCAGCAAATTGGCTGAACCCATAAGTAAAATCCGTCTGACCAAACTCGGGATTAAACCCAGGAGTGAAATCTGTCGTATTATAGACCACAAGATAAGGAACGACATCTGTATCTTGATGAGCTCTAGTAGTCCTCCCGATTGATTGACTAATTTGAGGTGGGTCATCTTCATGCAATCCAATAGGTATTGTGGTAGGTGCTGATTGGGGTCGTGGAATCGTCATTATCTGTCTCTCTTCATTGAAGGCACATAGCATTGCCTTAGATATCCTCCTTTTCTTCCGTATAGTGTCTGACATGTTCTTCCGAGACGAAGCTTTACATAATGATATGATTTATTTCGCTCCATCAGCCTGTTATGAAATCAAATTCAATAGAAATTATCAAATGCTAACAATTTATATGACTAAAAAAATAATCTGAAGTAAATTACAAGTGTTTGCACTAAGCGCTGCACCTACGACACCTCCCGTGTAAGAAATCCACCACTGTGTGCATGCACGGCATCACTCCATGTATTCTGAATGGAAGTGAAGTGGCTCCGTTACAGGATCAAATCGAACTATGTAGTTAAGATGATTGTCCCATATTTCAATCCACTCTCTGTGCTTTTTGACCAAATTCTTTATAAATTGACCTTAATTCAAGGGCATCACTCCAAAATGACGAAGCATTCGGTTCGGATAATGCCACTCAACTATAGGAAAATAAATGAGTAGGACACAACTGTCCAAATGTCTTTTCCCTCCAAAGAGTAATTTGGTAGAGTCTCGAGAATGTTATCAGTGTAGGGCTCCCAAACAAAACGTTATCATATTAAAACATATCAAATTAAATGAAGAATTAATTTAAAAGCTAACATTACATTGAACTCCTTGGTTTCTATCATGACTTATTTCGATGGATGTCATTCTATCAAATTGGTAGCATTGATGTGACAAAGTATGTGTGGGCACTCTAGTTATCTGTAGTGATTGACTCCAGCTGAAAAAAAAAAAAGGACCAGTTACATATATTATACACACTGGAAAAAATTTATCACTGCAGTGTAATGGTGAAAAAAAAAGAACAGTTACATATATTATACGGACTAAAAATTTTTATTACTCATGAACTAAAAAAGCAAATATATCACATACCGACTACCAAGAGGTGCATCTGGTAAAGGATCATGACAGTGACACACGACTTAAGTGCTCCCATGCCCAAATCTACAACGCATGTAGGGCACCATTGATTTATTGCGATGATGGATTGGTGGCATTGTATAGCTCCCAATACAACCATGCAAGCACTGTTGAACCCCACTGTACAGCGTGGGATCCTTGAGGTGCTCTAGTAATGGAAGAAAAATTAAACTTACTCTAGCACCTAATTTATCAAAAAATAGAGATCCTCCAGGCAATTGCAGAATATTCTTGATCATCAAGTTCAGGTTTGTGTAGCATCGCTTCATCTTTCGAAAAGCTTCATTATCATCTATCTATGAAATGTTACATTAATTGTTACTAGCAATTTTATTACGATATAACTGTTACAAATGACGAGTCAACTGATAAATTTCATAATTACTTATCTCAGCCTCCCAAATGGCCCATGATCTATGTTGAGCCTGCTATGTAAGTAGTGAACTATCCTCAGATCCCAACTAAATATAATTTCTCTGTGCCATGTCTACAAATGAAACACATAAACTTCAAAATATTGCATAATTTTCCTGAGAAGCTTACCCATAAGGGTAGAATCGTCATTTAGAAAGGAATGAAACAAAAGAATAAGTTCTATTCAATTAATTGAAAATCCTTATTTTTTATTTTTCTCAAATTTTTTTCGAAAAATCATGGAATTTTTTCAATTTTTTAGAAATTTTTATTTTATTTTATTTTATTTTTGTGATTGTCCGATTTTTTATTTTCTAAATTTTTCATTTAATTTTTTATATTTTTCAAGTCGGGTCCATGGTTTGACCCAAATAATGGCGGCATTCTCATTTCTTATGCTTTCTATTATTATTTTTTTATTTTATTTGTTTTCTAATTTTATTTTTCCTTTTTTCCTTATTCTTTTTTCGGACTGAGTCAGTTCGACCCACCTTGCAAATTGAAAGAGCTAGCCAAACCCACTCGGGTTTGAACTAAAATTAAAATGACAGAATTTTAGGAATGTTGTTATTATTTTTAAATATTTTTTCCCAATTTTTTTCGAACTTTTCTATTTTTTGGGATATTTTTTATTATTACAAACAAATTATATGGTCAAGGTTTGTCTAGGTGGGTAGCCCACGTTCGTTACATTAAGCAACTAAAATCAACGGCTCATATTTAATTGAAGATCAAATCTACATTGTCTGATCTAATTACCAGTTCCTACAGTCTATATCTAACAAGGTTTTTCCACAAATTTTTTTCGTTAGACATGTAGATTTAGTCATTATTTCAATATTTTGAAAATTATATCCAATTAACCCTCCAAAATTTCAAAATTCATGATGAAATACCGGTTTAATATGCACAAAATATTTCGTGAGACATGTATCAACATGCAAAACAGAGATATGAGTAGCGCAAAAAAAGTTATTTCTTGGTGCAAAGCATACATATATGTAGCACAAAATAAGATTATTTTCGGGACTAAACAGCATGTAAAAACATCACAATACCACAGTGAAATAGTGATTGCATATTACTAAAATAGCATGTTCTAACAAGCATATAGGCATTGCCTTAACCCAAAAATCATGCATGTGTCGAGATGGAGAAAATGATACTTCGACTCTTCTAACTTCTCTATCGTGTAAAAAAAATTAATATTACATGCAACGAAACGAAAAACGTAAATGGCGAAAGAAAACATATTATAAAGTGAAATATTACCTAGTTCGATAGCGAGGAAATATTGACGGAATTAATGACCGCGGATACGGACACACCAGAAATCACGAGTGACCTCCAAAAATTTTCTCACTCGATTTTTTCTATTTTTCTCTCGATGCTTTCTCTATTTCACATTCTTCAGAGATTCTTCAGAGAAAGCTCTTCAAGAGTCCTTTACAAGAGACACTTGAAGAACTTTATGCAAAATTTTCACGTGAAGAATCACGCTTGGCGCAAGGAGGAATTCCTACTTTGTTCATAGCTTTTTTGCGTCAGGCACAAGGAAAGGGGGGGGGGGGGGGACGTAGTGCCGAATTGACACCTCACTTCAGCCACACGTGCGGAAAAGAGGGGACGAGGCATGAGAAAAAAGGGGGAGGCCCCGCCAGTGTAGTGCCGAGCTGTGTCCATCCGGCATTTCCCCTGCCAGACGGACCCCAAATTCATAAATAAAATTAAACAAGACCCAAATCAGTAAAAATAAAATAAAATTTATGACCCTTTTCATAAAAAGCCCGAGTTTAGACCTAGTCTCTTTCCCCCTAGATTTGTCATATATTCCAGCATTTATATTTAGGTTTATTTTTCTTATTCATATTTAGATAATCTAAACGGAAGAAGAGTGTTGCGACCCAATTGCAAGAATGGGATAATGGATTGCCAGGATCCCCAATCTGTTTGCATAGGACGGTGGAAGACCAGGCCCATACCAAATCACAATGGCATGATTTTTTTTTTGTTATTAAAGGAAAAAGGGATCAACTTTTGCATGGTCGGTGTAACTTGTGTAATGTGTGCATGCCAATGGAGTTGTCACTAATACGGACCCCAAATTCATAAATAAAATTAAACAGGACCCAAATCAGTAAATAAAATAAAATTTCTGACCCTTTTCGTAAAAGCCCGAGTTTAGACCTAGTCTCTTTCCCCCTAGATTTGTCATATATTCCAGCATTTATATTTAGGTTTATTTTTCTTATTCATATTTAGATAATCTAAACGGAAGAAGAGTGTTGCGACCCAATTGCAAGAATGGGATAATGGATTGCCAAGATCCCCAATCTGTTTGCATAGGACGGTGGAAGACCAGGCGTGGGCCCTCCCAGGCCCATACCAAATCACAATGGTATGATTTTTTTTTTTTGTTATTAAAAAGAAAAAGGGATCAACCTTTGCATGGTCGGGTAACTTGTGTAATGTGTGCATGCCAATGGAGTTGTCACTAATCTATTTTTAAAGGGTAGATTAAAAACACTATCAAGCAGTTAAGAGAATCCATTCGACTCTATGAAACCAAAGAATTTAGGTTTGGGGACTTAATTACACTAATTTTTCATTGACACCCTTTCGATACTTAAATTGGATGATTTTTCTAACTAAGATTTTCACGCAAATGTCTCGGGGTCAGCTAAGCTCTAATGTCTAAAGGATTCAGGCCTATGAGAATAACTAGCGCATCAATCACAATCAGTAAGGGTAATTGCGCAAATCAAGGAATCAGATCATGTAGATAAATCGCATCAAATCATTATATGGCATGCTTAGTAAAGTCCTAAGGGTTTAGAGAATTTGCCATTAGTGTTCGAGGATAATTTAGGAATTTTTGGGACAAAATGTCCACAGGGGCAAAATAGTCATTTAGGGCAGTTTCGAGGATCAAAATCAACAAAATTGGGTCAAACCAATTGGATGTGGTCATTTCTCTTTTTTTGTGATTTTGGAAAATTTCTGAATTTTTCTTCTTATTTTTTCTAAAATTTTTATAATTTTCTCAATTTTTTAATATTATTTTAGGATTCTTTATTTTTTTAAAAAAAAAATTTTGGATCGGGTAGGGTCAACCCATCCCACACCTTGTGGGTACCCAGCCCAAACTAAATGGGCCTAACTGATACTAAAACGACATAGTTTTGGTAATTTTTTTATTTTTGAATTTTTCTAATTTCTAAATAATTTTCAAGATTTTTAAAATTGATTAATCCTAGGGTCGAGAATGAGCCACGTGGCTAACCCAAGATTGCCCAATCCAACACTTAGCATCTACGGTAACGGCGTAGCTAATTAATGACCGTCCGATCGAATTAATAATTTTAATTTCTAAATATCCTATTTAATAAAAAAATATTTTTAATTTTGAAAAAAGCCAAATCGCAACGCATGGCATCACCCCTGCAGTCAATCTAGATTATTTTTTAATATTTTCAGTAAAACCAAAATAATCATCAGCGCTGACGTAGTTGCCACGTGGCACCACGTCAGTGCCATGTAGACGTTGACCAAGTGTGTGAGAGCTGACTAATCATTGTCTTCGTGAGACTAACATAGAGATGGACGATCGAGAACCCTTTGGCACCGATCAACAGTGAAAACTGCTTCGATCATCGCGATTCTTGCGCCAATCGATTCCTTAACACCTCTAGATCAACATACCCCAAATCTAGACTAATGTAATGGTTAAAAAAAAATTGCATAATCAAAGCTTGCACAAACACAAACATTACAGAACTCATACTTGCAATCCAGAGTATAATTATTTGATTCATTCACAGAGCAAGTTCATATGAAGTTCAGAAGCCTTAGTTGAGGTCCTGATCGAGTCCTGGATTGCCAGTTTTAGCTAGAGGAGCTTTGACAAGTTTGGCTATGGCGGAAGGTTCAACCCAAGGTTTTTATGCAAAATCAGTGCAAAACAAGTACAGGATCATGGTCAGGGATGCTTGGGGAGTGAAACGAACACATCAATTTAAGAATGAAGCTCGGATCATTGATCTGCCATGGATGCACAATGCAAAACTTGAAAATTGTGACTCACCTTTTTAGAGATATTGAGGCATCGTGAGTGGGTGCGATCTCTTCCTCGGAGCAAGATGAAGCTACCTAAGGTGATTTGAGATCTCCATTCTTCCTCTACAAGCTCGGCCAAGCTTGAGAAGCTTCGGCACAAACCTGCAACAATGACAGACGTAGAGAGAACTCTATATATATATATATATATATATATATATTCTGTTAGTCACCTTTCACACGAATAAAACATTTTTGATAAAAAAAAAATGCGTGAGTTTAGCTAAGTATCCTTTCAAACAGAACTGGCACGCGTGAGGGGGTGCGGGGGTGGTGTCACCGACTTGAACCAGCACGTGAAGCCACATGATTTACGGTCAAATCGATGCCGGGGTAATTTTGGCAAGTTTGTTTGGTATCCTAGCAAGGTCGAATTGGCATAAATGGAGGTTGGTTTGTGTAATGGTTGACGTTGGGTTCTACCGCTGCAAATACTAGAATGGTTGTCGCAGCCCCTGTCAAGCCCCGAACCCGACGGCATTGCAAACATGCCGAGGGAACGACGACCCAAGATTCGTTGCAGCGCAATCGATGAGTATGTATCTCGTGCTAGCAGGAAGTGGAACACATACACCCAAACATATAGAGAAAGCGGGGTAGGGAAAGAGAGAAAAGAGCAATCATACAAAACAACATTTCATACCAGAGGATACAGTATTAGGATACAACACACCCCAAAAAAGAAACCTTGTGGTTGACCTACGCATCAAAAGGGGACACAGAACTAGAGATCTACCCGTCCTCGGCATCGCTCCAGTCGAACGATAGCAGCTCCTTGGGATTCGACTCCTCTGCTGACGAAGGTCACTATCCATCGAGTCTCCTTTATCGTGTCCATCAATCTCCATGGCTAGTCCTCCTCTAGCAATCGGTGACCCGAATCAGGGTTCACCACTTCTCCTCCAAACGACATTGGGTTAACTGGACCCCACTGGTTTAGCCCGTGTAGTGGTACATCAAAACGCAACAGTGGTCCCTTAAACTCTAGCCCCCTCCTACACTTCCACGCTTCATAGCGATGGGGAACCAAAAATTCACCTCCCTTGTCGACCTATACGGTGCTAGTAGTCTTCTCAAAAGCTCCGCCCTCTACGAATGGATATGTAGGAATCACCGACTCTATCTCAACTGGGATTTCGTGACGGATAGGAGGGATCGGGATACTCATCACTAAGGCCGGAGGTGTAAAAATAGCGTTCATAACAACAGTGAGTCGAAACTCAGCAAGCTCACTACTAAACCTAGCTCAGGGTGTAGTACATGCTCGAGTCGACCCTAAACTTACAGCTCCAGGTTCACTACCTACCGCAATCTGGCCAAGCCACAAAACAACATGAAGTTCATAGTCTAAACAACTATGGCCAATCAAGCAAACATGCAGCTCATCAATAAATAAACAGCGACAAATACCAATGCACATGTGTATATACTCAAGTTTCGCAGCCTAATCGTATCACCAATGAGCCTCAATGCTCGTGCCTTAATGCACATCATCTCATAGTCCATACACTCGTATATACACCTCCAACACGCAAAAACCAGTGTACAATATCGTCCCACTGCCTCAACCCGCATGGCGTCAAAGCCAAGGCCTAGTTGGCACCCTTATCTCTCTAACTACCCCGTGCCAAGCATGTCCGGCGCACAAACCTTATCTTGCCATATCCCCATCAATGGGCACATCCGCCTGCTGCTCGATCTCATTAATTATCGTACCCGAATTTCATGCCATTCTTGCATGCTTACATATTTGAAATGAATAACCATACACATTCAACATCTCTTGAATCGGTTTTCTTAATCGAGTACGTTAGACGTTATGTAGGCAAACGATTCATTCAGGCATAAATTCGTCATTTAGACACCTCGAGAATCTCAACCCGGCAACTAGACAATGGTATTCTAAACATAATAAAGCAAGAAACAAGGGTGAGCGAAAGCTACACGAGCACTGAAACAACGGCGGCTCGCCGAAGGCTCACAGTGGTGACAAATGGAAGTGTACTGTTCAGGGGTTTCAAGGGCTGTTCTAAGCTCAAACGGACATGAGGAAGGCACCAAGATGCTTACCTAGGTCTCATGAGGCCAACGGTTGTCCACAGTGGTGGCGGGAGCGGCGCACAACGGTGGTGGAGTTCAACTCCCCACGACCAGCCTTTGTCCAGCCTAGACCCACAAAAATATTGCCATTTACTAATCAACCTACCTTGATATTCTCGAAGCCCAAGGTCTTACGGACGCGTGGGAGAAAACGAGGGTCGATTTGGACCCCGGACGAGCTCGAACAAGCCAATTTCCTCTGAGTGTGCGCAGGGACCCGCAGCTACAGGAGGAAATCTGAGAGAGAGGGAGAAGAAAGAGGAGAGGAAGAGAGAGAGGGGTTCAGCCGAAAAAATGAGGGAAAGAGGAGAGAAAGTGGGTTTATTTAAAGTTTGAAATTAATGAGTGGGGTTAAGTGAGAGTTGGTGGTGTGAAGATATGTGAGGTGATGCTTTGAAAGACTTAGAGTTGACTTGATGGGATTGTAGAAGATTTGATTTGATTTTGATTGATAAGACATGATTGATTTGATGAATTGAATTAATTTGACAATCGACGGAACATTTCCTCGAGATTTATGCCAAATGCACTGATCGAGCTAGAGTGCGAATGGACTCAAACGTGCCTCTACGCTAAACTAACATTCTTTGTCAACCATAAATATTTCTATTGACCATCGAGGTAGTCCATCACAAATTGGGGGCGAAATGGTCATTTGTAAAGTACTACCTTAATTCTTTAAATTCCAGAGCAAATCGGTCAACTGCTAAACTAATTGGGACGATGTCCAAATTTTCAAAGTGATATTCACAAAGATTTGATTGTCCAAGTTTGAAATTCGTTTCATGGCCAAATTCATTAAACAACGACTCTAGTAAATACTCAGACAACATGCAGCTGTTTAGGAGGTACGTGTACCACTGATCAAGTCCACATACTTTAAAGTCCTATGTAGTCTTTTCCTTTCGGTTAATCATCTCGAAGTAGCTAATTCCAATGAGATTTGTCTAGAGCATGCTAATGAAATACTCCATTTAATATTACTAATCCCAAAAATGGGTTGAATTTCAAAATATCACAGCTCCAAAGACCATTGGCCTCGAGAGTGGGTGCAATTGGAGCAGAAGGAGGAGGGCTTCAATGCCCATCCCATGGCACCCTTCATTGTGGCTAGGAGGGTCTTAAATTTCTTGATCAAAATCAAACTCTTTCTCCACCATTTGAGCTGCGTGTGAAAAGGTTGGGGGAGAAGGAGATTGGCGGAGTTATTGGTACAGATCTTGTCTGACCCGACAGACCCGATCAAGCGAAAATTACTAAATTGGCCCACAAAACGTCGAAATTTGTCAAATTAAATCTCAAAATTGGACTTAGGATCATGGATTTCATCCAAAAATGTCAAGATTGGACAGAATTAATGCTGAATTATCCAAAAAAACTTAAATTTCCAATTTAGCCTAAAAATGAATTTTCAAAAATCCAAACACTAAATGGAAAATTCAAACTAATTTACTTCCACCAATAGATCTAGAATGATGAAAACTATAGGGAAGTGGTCTTCTATTTGCATGATTATCCTGAAAAATTTTAATTTCATTTTGATTGAAATCCAAGGACTAATTTGAAAAATAAAAGTTTGGCTTGATCCTATTTGCCTAAATCGAGCAATTCGTTGAACAATTGGACTGAAATATAATTTTAGGTAATAGAAGGAAATGTCACAACTCTAAAAATGTAAAAATTACAAATAAATGGACCAAAAATAATTTTTTGGATTAATTTGGTATTACGCTTAAAGAAGGATCGTATGATCCCAAATTGAATTTTCAAAATTTTAAAGGGCCAAAATGAAAAAGGAATAAAAATAAAAATATTGACAATTTTTGTGGCCACGAATGCTATTTTCCTTGATTTTTAACCATTTTTCCTAATATTCAAAAAATATTAAAAATACGAGAAATATCAAAAAATTATTTTTTGTTCAAAATAGTTCCTTAGGCTTGGCCAAGGCTTCTAAATTTTATGAATTTTTATGGATTTTTTATTAATTTTCTAAAAAAGGAATGACCAAAAATCAAGTATCGATAGTTGTCCCTCTTTGAAAGGGATCTTGAATGAGGTCACTTTCAAAGACAATGTGATATCTGAGTTCTAATCGATTTGACTGAAAAAAAAAACTTGAAAAGTCATGACATTTGACTCACATACCTTTCCTTGTAAGATTAAGTCAAAATCACATTCCGCTCTTTAATGTGAGAGAGGCAAAAGTGGAGAGAGGGTTATCTGAAACTTACCTAGCCATTGCATGGATATAGATTACTTGACTAAAATAGAAAGAAACAAAGGCTTTGTTATAAGAAAACCTTAGGTAGATTTAGAAGTTTGACCTATATGGTAGGTCGCCCTATAAAAGGTTTGAGATTTGGTTTATATGGTAAGTCACCCCATGGAAGATAGACTCTAAAGAATAGAGACAGCCATTAAATTGACTCCTAAGGACATAGATCATCGTAGAATTGACTCTACCATAAAATTGACTCTTAAGGACAGAGATAACTATAAAATTGGCACTTAAAGATAGAAACAACCATGCAAGCTCTGATGTTGCTTTTTGGGCAAACAAGAGAGATAAATGGTCAAAGATTGGTCATCCCTTATTATGGAATCACCAAGAAATTATCCTAATCTTGCTTTTTGAGGTAGACAAGAGAAGTAAGGATTCAAAGATTTCAAAGTTTTTAAGTCTTCAAGAATAAGCCATGATCTTATAATGATTATCTAGGAATCATGTAGCTTTTTTAACAAACATTGATGTGATGCTAGAGGCCATCCAAAATTAAAACATAACAAGTATAATAAAAAATCCCTGTCGAGGAGGATTTTGAATCAAATAATCTGAAATTACCAAAAGAGTTTGGTTAAAACATCAATTGGAGTATATTCATCAAAGAAGACTTCTTGCAGTTTCACTCAAAATGATTTTATTTCCTTACTGGGGAAAATCTCTAAAACACTCAAATTATTACTCAAAACCTATGTTTAGAATTTCAGGATTATTTGGAGTGCATATATTATGATTAATCAGAGAAGATTTTTTAAAGGACCATAGCATATTGAGACTAGGAAATGAATAATATTTTGAAGATATCACCTTCAAGTTTACAAGTCAAGAACCTAAAAGGTAAAAAAAAAATTGTACTTGCTCTTTTAAGCAGTAGCTTCTTATGTGAAACCTCATGTTGACTTGAAACATCTCGATCGGAAGAGTCTTCAGGATAAGTTGTGACATTAATTCAAAATAGGCTTGAAAAAGGTCATATTTTCAAAATGAGAAGTAAGAAAGGTTGGTGATCAACGTTGCACTGGGAATAGATTTATACTTTGGACTACTTAAAAATCTCTCAAATGCTTATTTTCAATCATGCTCAAGGAATTCTTTTCCTTTCGTTTCATCTTACTTGGCAAACTTTGCCTTTTGACATGATCATGTTGCTCTCAATCATATTTCAAACCTCATGATTTTTCTTTCAATGAACAACTTTTGACCTTGTATTTTCCAGGCATTTTGTTTTTGTTAGCCCTTAATTTCATTTATTTTTGCTTTTTCACTCTTTTTCTGACTTGAGCTCTAAGGCTTTCAATTATGATATTACTCTATTTTTTAGTAAATCATATGCATTGCCCTAATGTAAGGAGGTGATCATCGCTGGGGTCAGAAATAAAGATTTAAAAGCTCAAATTGGCTCATCAAAGGATAAAGTGTTTGGATAAAGAAATGAATTGCTCTTCCTCACTTCAAGATATTTCAAGCTTCAACAGGATGTCATATGAAGTTATCACAAAAAGTTTAATGCAAGTTAGCACAATAAAGTCTTAACTTGATTTTTTCTCCAAGATATCAACTGATGGACCTCTAAATATGTCCCAATGTGAGGTGATTTTTGATAGAGTTGTTTCAAGAATTCTTCTTTATAGGCTCAAATGTTTCAAAGGATTAACACGTAGTTAGGAGAAAAAATGAGCATGCCTTTCATCACTTCAATCCATTTAATCATTGCAAATAATCCCTACATTCATAGACAAAGGTTTTTATCTCATCTTCCCAACACTCATCACTCAATTGTACAGGGACGTGTTTGGGCATGGTTTGCCTCTCGTCTCTTGAGACACTCCACTTGATAGGTCTTAAACACAATAATTTGGAAATTCACTTCAATTTTCAACAAAAATCAATCCGCGTACGGATCCATGATGCATGATGTATATTTCAATGCATGTTTGGAAGACTTCGAAAGCTTTTTGAGAATGCAAATACATATATTTTGGAGGATTTCCCAATTTTTTTCACAGATTGGATTGTAGGATACTTCCTAAATCCACAAGAAATTTTTTACTCTAAGAGAAGAGAGGACCTAGAAAGCTCTAAAAGGTAAAGGAAAGAGATACTTACCTACTTGACGTGGCTAAAAATCCTTGGAAAATAAAAATGATTAAGTGCTAGTGTAAGTTTTAGTAAACTTGACAAAATTGGAACAATACGACTTTTACTCTCAATTACTGATCTTGAACTCCAATTGGTATCTTGCCAAAGAATTTAGAGCATTCTGGTGAGTATATAGTGCATCCCGGCGTGGATACATTTTACCTATCTCAAGAACTTCTCATTGTTAGAGTCTTTTGATTCAGCTAAGGCTGCCCAATGATGTTTTTTGCATCTTGAAGTTTCCTTCAGATATGCAATATAGAAAGATTGCGCATGTATGCATGAAATGCATGTAATGATCCTAAATTGACTCAAATTTCTATGGAGAAAGGAAGCTAAGTAAGCTTTTACTTAATTTATAGATAATACTTCTTGATAGTGTCGGTATTTATAAGACTCGTCAATTCTTCTCTATCCATGTTTACAAGTATTAGGGTTTCACCAAATAGAACTTTCTTGACTATATAAATACCCTCATAATTTGGTGTGAACTTGCCTTCAGGATGGGAAGCATTTGAAGGTGTCTTCTTTACCACAAAATCTCCAATTGAGAACTTCTAGGCCTGACCTTTTGGTTGAATGAATTGACCACCTGTTTCAGATAAGTTTGGCCATGGTAGATAGCCCTAAGGTGTTTCTCATCAATCAAATTCAATTGTTTGTATTTTTGTTGGATCCATTCAATCTCTGGGAGTTTAGCTTGAGACAAATCCGCAATGATGGGATTTCGATTTTCATGGGCAAGATCGCTTCCATACCATACACTAAAGAACAGGGTGTTGCCTCTGTTGAAGTTTGGATTGAAGTACGATATGCCAGCAGCATATACAGCAACCTTTCATACCGATCACAATAGTTATCTAGGTTTTGTTGCGACAATTCAAATGGCTTTAGTATACTAATACAAGATATAAAATAAAAGGAAATGAGACTACAAACACAGAATAAAAGAAATAATAAAATAAAATAAAAGCGATACAAAAGAGCACCGAGGCCTGTGTTCTACGCAGTTTCCTTAAAGCAGATTCGTCCCTTCCAGTATGCACTTGAGGTACCACGAACGTCTGCCTCCCAAGATACAACGGGCATCAGTAGAGAAGCGAGCACAACACTTCAAAGCTTTCAGCGAACCGGAACAAACAAAGCCCCGAACACTATCGAGAAGAACTCGGAAGAAGAAAGGACGAATTTCGGGAAAATTGCACTGAACGCAAAGGAGGAGAGAGAGATTTTTTGAGCTTGTGGTGCTTTCGAAGGGAAGCCCTCTATTTATAGAGCAAGGGGCATTTCGGAAATAAGGAATTCATCAGCCGTTAATCGCCCTTACAAAATTAATTTATAACAGTAGAATTTAATCTTTCGTAACAGCCGTCCGTTACCTACCGTTAGGGATTTAATCCTCTGTAACAGCCGTCCGTTACCCACTGTTATGGGATTTAATCGTCTGTAACAGCCGTCCGTTACCCACCGTTATGAGATTTAATCGGCTGTAACAGCCGTCTGTTACCCGCCGTTACGAGATTTAATCCTCTGTAACAGCTGTCCGTTACCCACCGTTATGGGATTTAATCGGCTGTAACTGCCGTTTCGTAATGAAAAAATAATTAATTAATGACAGCCGTTATTTCGTAATGGAAAATAATTAATTAACAACATGAACGGTAGACTATTTGAGTTGGCCAAAAAATTAAGGCAGAAAGCAAAGCAAAATTGGGCCTATCGCGAGGCCACTTTTCGGTCCTGCATTCGTGTACGCAAATCGTGCGCTCGCACCCAAATTTCAGCTCGTCGGGCCTAGGATTTGCATCGCCCCTGCGCCTGCGCGTGAGGCATAGTGCTTATGATATGAAGTTACCCTTCAGAAAGAGTGTAACTCCATATAAAGCATTCAAAGGCCTTCTTCCTTTTCTATGTGGGACTAGTGTCTTTTCACTTCCCACTTTCAACTCAAAAGTGCTCTTTAAAAGTCAATTTTCCATTCACTCATATTCCCATATTTCCAATAATCCCCCACATGAATGAAAATTGGTTTAGTTTTGACTCTGTGATAGTGTTCAACAATTGAAACCTGCATAGGATAAGTAGGTATTACCCTTTGAACCTTCCCTTGCGAAATATATTTACTTTACTAGCTGTCCAATAGACGTGATGACTTTGAACTGTCCTGCTTTCTTATGTAAAGAATCATACACTTCACACAAGAATCATCTAAACATTTGTTCAATTCTCATGATTATGTTCGTTTTGGCCATGAGCATCCACTTAGTTCTGCGAGAGTTTCTAAAGAATTTAGCCCTTAATTCTCCTTTGAAGCGGCCCCACTTCTCTCTCACATAGGTGATTACTTAATTTTGAGTAATTGTTTACTCCACTTAAGAATCATTAAAGCAAAATTGCTATCATTTTCCTTACAATATCACTGATAATTTATAGGAATGGTTTTAAGGGATAAGATCCCCATAGTGACATCACTAAGTTTATAGAATTAGGTTGTCCCTTTGAACCTAGATCTTTGGATCTCCAATCAGCTAGGTTGGGTTTCCTTTATATAAACTTATTCTTTCATGGGCTTCAGTCTCATTCCTCTTGTCAATTTTTCAACTGACTCTCTATTTAACTCTTTGGTTTGCGGATCCACAATATCATCCTTTGACTTTATATAGTCAATAGAGATAGCTCCAATTGAGAGTAGTTGTCTAATGGTATTATGTCTACGGCATATGTGTCTAGACTTACCATTATATATGTTACTTTGTGCTTTTCCAATCGCAGATTGACTGTCACAATGTATACAGACTGGCGGCACAGGTTTTTGCCAATTTGGAATATCCTCTAAGAAATGGCGTAGCCATTCAGCCTCTTCATCACATTATCCAAGGCTATGAATTCAGATTCCATGGTGGATCTGGCTATAACAGTTTATTTACAGGATTTCTAAGATACGGCTGCACCTGCTAGTGTAAAGACATATCCACTAGTAGACTTTGAGTCTTAGTATCAGATATCCAGTTTGCATCACTATATCCTTCTAGGACAGCTGGGTATTGGTATAATGCAGGCCATGATTCCGTGTATACCGCAAGTACCTAAGTACTCTTACTATTGCTTTCCAATGATCAGCATTCGGATTGCATGTATATCTGCTCAATTTATTTACCGTATAGGCAATATCTAGTCTAGTACAACTTATTAAGTACATTAGACTTCCAATAATTCTAGAGTACTCTACTTGAGAAATACTCTCTCCTCTGTTCTTGGACAAATGAAGACTATTGTCAAATGGTGTTCTAGCAATGCCAGAATCATTCATGTTGAATTTTTCAAGAATCTTGTTCGCATAGTGTGACTGACTTAAAATGAGACCTTCTGACATTCTTGTGATTTTAATTCCTAAAATCACATCAGCAAGTTCCATATCTTTCATGTCAAATCTTGAATTCAACATATTCTTGGTAGATTTAATCATTTTGTCATTACTACCAATAATGAGTATGTCATCTACATAAAGACACAGAATGACATAGCTATTTTCTGTTTCTTTTATGTAGACACATTTATCGCATTCATTGATCTTGAAGCCATTGGTAATCATTGCATTATCAAACTTTTCATGCCACTGTTTTGGCGCTTGTTTTAGGCCATACAATGATTTCACCAATTTACAGACTTTCTTTTCTTGTCCTGAGACTACAAAACCCTCAGGTTGTTCCATGTAGATTTCTTCATCCAAATCACCATTTAGGAACGCTGTTTTTACATCCATTTGATGCACTTCTAGATTTCGCAATGCCGCAATTGCAAGTATCATCCTAATGGAATTGATTCTCGTTACAGGAGAATAAGTATCAAAGTAATCTAAGCCTTCTGATTGTCTGTATCCTTTGATTACAAGTCTGGCTTTATACTTATCAATGGAGCCATCTGCTTTCATTTTCCTTTTAAAAATCCATTTCGACCCCAAAGGTTTACAACCAGGAGGCGGTCCACTAGCTCCCAAGTGTGATTCTGCAAAATAGAATCAACTTCACTTTTTATTGCTTCTTTCCAAAGAAGTCCCTCATATGAATTTATAGCTTCTGTATAATTCAATGGTTCCTTTTCTAACAAATAAGTTAGAAAATCACTTCCAAATGATTTTTCCACTCTTGCTCTTTTGCTACGTCTTGGTTCTAGCTCATCATCTGAATCATGACTTTCATCATTCATAGTTTCAATCGTTCGTTTAGACGAACTTGATCCATCAATGGATTTACATGGAAAAACATCTTCGAAGAATGATGCATTTCTAGATTCCATGATCGTATTCTTGTGTATATCTGGAATTTTTGATTCGTGTACAAGAAAACGATATGCATTACTGTTATGTGCATAGCCTATAAAGATACAGTCCACTGTTTTAGGACCTATCTTCGTTTCTTTGGTGTTGGAACAGCCACTTTTGCAAGACACCCCCACACTCGTAAGTATTTGTAGGATGGTTTCCTACCTTTCCATAATTCATAAGGGGTTCTAACCTCTTTCTTTCGAGGTACCTTATTTAAAAGGTAATTACTTGACAAAATGGCTTCACCCCACATATTTTGAGGCAAACCTGAACTTAGTAACATCGCATTCATCATTTCTTTCAATGTGCGATTTTTACGTTCAGCTACACCATTTGATTGAGGTGAGTAAGGCATAGTTACTTCATGTATATTCCGTGTTGTGCACAGAATTCACCAATTGGTTCTTCATACTCACCACTCTATCACTTCTCAATCTTTTTATTTTCTTATTGAGTTGATTTTCACTTCATTTTTATAGAGAACAAATTTCTCTAAGGCTTCACTTTTGCTTTTAAGCAAATACACATAGCAGTATTTAGTGCTATCATCGATAAAGGTAATAAAATATTTATTACCACCTCTTGTTTGTATGAATTTTAAATCACAAACATCACTATGAATTAATTCAAGGGTTCGGTGTTTCTTTCAACTGTTTGAAACGATGATCTCGTTAGTTTTGCCTCAACACAAATTTCGCATTTGTGTTTTGAATCAATTTGAAATGAGGGAATATGTTCCAAGTTAATTAATCTACGCAAAGTATCATAATTAACATGTCCTAGTCTACCATGCCATAGATTGGAAGACTCAAGCAAGTAAACAGAAGACTTATTATCTTTATTGATAACTGTCATTACATTGAGCTTAAAAAACCCATCAGTTACATATCCCCTTCCCACATACATTCCAAATTTGGACAAAATCACTTTGTCTGACTCGAACACCATACAAAATCCATGTTTGTTTAACAGAGACCCGGAGATCAGGTTCTTTCGGATTTCTGGCACATAGAGGACATTGTTCAAAGTCAGTTCCTTTCCAGATGTCATTTTCACAGCACCTTCCCTTGGCCTTCAATAGTAGAAGAGGCAGAGTTCCCCATGAAACTTTCTCCCCATTCATTGGTTCGAAAGTTGAAAACAATCTTTATTCGAGCAAACGTGCCTAGTGGCACCAGTGTCAATCCACCATTCCTTCGGATTTGACAACCATGTTTACTTCAGAAACCATTGCAGAGATGACTGTATTTGTCAGACATGTTTATGTCAGACATGTTTTGAGTGATGGTATTCACCGTATTTGTCTCATGACTCTTCTTCTTCGAAAGTCTGCAATCCACCGATCTGTGACCCATCTTGCCACAGTTGAAGCATTTTCCTTGAAACTTGCTTTTTGAAACTCCTCCTTTTGGTGCCAACCTTGGCTTAACAATCTTCTTGTTCTTGTGGCCTTGCCTATGCTCCATAACATTTGCCTTAGCCACGGAAGGATTGAACCTTTTCCGTTCAGAACCTTTGTTATCTCTTCAATTCGAAGTCTAACAATCAGTTCTTCCAGATTCATTTCCTTTCGCTTGTGCTTGAGGTAGTTCTTGAAATCCTTCCACCCAAGGTAGCTTCTCAATGATAGCAGCCGCTTGAAAGGTTTTACTCAAGGCCATTCCTTCAACCTAAATCTCATGCAAGATCACTTGGATTTCTTGCACTTGACTGATCACAGTTTTTGGAATCCACCATCTTATAATCAGGAATCGACCGACAACAAATTTCTTTGCTCCGGCATCCTCTGTTTTATATTTTTGGTCCAAGGATTCCCACAACTCCTTTGCCGTCTTTATCGTACAATAAACAATGTACAATGAGTCATGTAAACCATTCATAACATAATTCATGCACAGGAAATCAGAGTGTTTCCAATCTTCAACAGCGTTGAAGACTTGTTTGTCCGTTTCTCCATCGATAGTTTAGGAGCTTCCTCAGTCAAGAATCTCGAAGATTCAATGTTGTTAAATAGAACAACATCTTTTGGCTGCCACCTTTTAAACTTCGATCCGTCGAATTTTTCAAGTTTCTCGCCATGGTGGACAGAAACCGCAACCGGGGCAGAGGCAGAGGATTGGGCAACAGCAGGGGCAGAAGTTTGGCCAATGTTGTCAGCAGCCACATCAAGCACTTCTTTTCCGGTAGCCATTTCGAATCGGATGGTAGTCGGAATACAATTAAATCTACTTTAAGATTGTTGCGACAATTCAAATGGCCTTAGTATAATAATACAAGATATAAAATAAAAGAAATGGAATTGTAAATACAGAATTAGAAGAAATAATAATCGATATAAAGGAGCACCAAGGCCTGTGTTCGACACAGTTTCCTTAAAGCAGATTCGTTCCTTTCAGTACGCACTTGAGGTACCACGAACGTCTGCCTCCAAGATACAACGGGCGTCAGCAGAGAAGCGAGCACAACACTTCAAAGCTCTCAGCAAACCTGAACAGACCAGAGCTGAACACTATCGGGAAGAACTCAGAAGAGGAGAGGACGAATTTCGGGAAAAACAGCACCCGAACGCAAAGGAGAGGGAGATTTCTGAGCTTCTCAAAACTTTCGAAGGGAAGCCATCTATTTATAGAGCGAGGGGTATTTGGAAACGAGGAAATTGATCAGGCGTTACAAATTTAATTTGTAACAGTTGGATTTATCATCCACCGTAACAGTCGTCCGTTACCCACCGTTACGGGATTTAATCGTTCGTAACAGCCGTTCGTTCTCCACCGTTACGGGATTTAATCGTTCGTAACAGCCGTCCATTACGGGATTTAATCGATTGTAACAGCCGTTTCGTAACGGAAAAACAATTAACAACATGAAAAGTAGACTATTTGACTATTTGAGTTGGCAAAAAAAAAAAATTAAGGCAGAAAAGTAAAGTAAAATTGGGCTGTCGCAAGGCCCACTTTTCGGTCCTGCATTCGTGTACGCAGGACGTGCGCTCACACCTGAATTTCAGCTCATCGAGCTTGGGATTTGCACCCCCCTGCGCCTGTGCGCGAGGCATAGTGCTTATGATATGAAGTTACTCTTCAGAAAGAGTGTAACTCCATATAAAGCATTCAAAGGCCTTCTTCCTTTTCCATGTGGAACTAGTGTTTTTTTCACTTCCCACTTTTAACTCAAAGTACTCTTTGAAAATCAATTTTCCATTCACCCATATTCCATATTTCCAATAAATATTTTCAAAGGGTTTGTTTTCTAGGGCAATCGTGATAGCGCGTATATTGCAGGGTGAGCCGTGATCGTTCAGAATTGTGTTCTCGACCAATTGTAGAAGTTTTCATCGCAAATTGTCAAAGAATTTCATCCTGAGTAGTTAGTGTTTGATAGCTGTGAAATCTTGTGATTAAGATTTATTTAATTCTTTTGTAAGATAATGAGATTATTTTGCGAGGAATTGTAGGGCTAAACATTATGTGTATTATTGCCTTACTCAACATTATGTGTATTATTAGTTGTAATTGGAGATTGAAAAACATCAAGAGTGTTTGAGTGACTCGAGTGTAATTTGTAATCTCTATTGGATTGCTTGTTCTATAGTGGAATTTATTATCGCTCTTCTAGTAGACGTAGGCCTCTATTCACATACATCTAATGTTTGATTTATTTTCTTATTCTATCTATTTTATTGTTTGATCATTTGTCCATGCAAGAGTCTAATATGATAAATGATGAAGTAACAGTGGGAAATCAACTGTGATAGTTACGGCCCATTTTAGACTACATATTTCTAAGGAAACTTGAAAACTTCTTTGTTCAGTTTCCACTCACTATCCTATACATTATCTTTATATGCTCTTTTTTTCATGCTATAAGTCTTTTTCTATATCACATCGCCGTCAAACCCACTATTCCTTTGCATCTCCATTTCCCTCACTGTAGACCTGCACTTGGCATATTTACCGAAAAACTGTCACATCTCCTCCAACGTCAGCCCTCGTGTCTCCATCATGATCGTGTAGAAAACTCTCACACAACACTTGTGATCACCGCAAACAAGAAGAGCGCCCCATTGGTGGTGATTACCTTGTGTAGCGATGTGGACATCATCCATAATGCTCCACTTGCCACTTAGTGCTCTACGACACTAATTAAGCATCCTTGCACACGCAGCCCCTGCGAAGATATCTGAGTTGTGCACCCATGTGAGCAGTGGCCATGAGCATCACCTCACGACATGGCCTTCTTCTTGGTTGGGATGGCGCTGATCATATGGGTGTATAGCTTGGAAATCTTCCTGCTAAGACTGCTTGCCAGGGATACACAATCAATGTTGCTGGATCCGAGTGATGAGTGAAGCGTCATCAAGGACGTTCATATCACTATACAATGTGATCGCCATTGACGGGCCCTTCTTGTTCAAGACGATTGCTAGAATCACACGGGTGTTCTTTTACACAATGATGCTGAAATGCAGGGGTTGAAGCTAGAGGAGATGCGCCAATTTTTGGTAAAAACACCAAGTGGAGGCCTGTGGAAAGGGAGATAGAGATGCGAAGGAACAATGGGGCTGATTTGATGCGATTGAGGTCGCAGCGAGGGTAGCCAATGAAATTATTATAAGGAAGTGAGTATTTGGTAAAAATGGATGCCTTTTTGGGTATTTAAAGTAATTACACACGATATGAATTGAATAATGTTTGCTAATGTGGATGAAGAAAAAAAAAGAATTACAATGATGAATTTTCAAAGCAAACAAGCCGACAAAAATTTATCTGGAAATTCTATTTCTTTTTTTTAATAAGAAGTTTTGATAAACTGGTTGGGACTTGTTTATTTATCCCATTTGACTCCGAACCCACTATTCAGTTCACACTCACTTTCTTAGCCTCGCCGAAATTTCCTAGTGTCGCGCATGTGTCATAAAGAGTGTCGTGCATTGCCGCGCTTGCGCCATGCATGTTGTATACACATTTTCTAGGACTTCTAGCTACGAATTACGAAGAGTTTTTCATCTAAATTTTTTATTTAGTCATGGTTAGAGAGTGCGTTGGTTTGCCACTGTTTTGGTTGATAAAGTGAGAAGGGCTTTGGGAAGAAAGACAACATTTACCTTTGGAGAGACGAATTGAGGAGTTAGCGAAGGTCACCCATTATCAAAATCCAAGGCATGGGTAAAGTGCTCAAATTTCCGAGTCTATTATGAGGGTTTAGATGGGGAGGACCAAATTTTGTGATATCTGTGTGTAGTATTACTTCACGAATTATATGACGTATTTGTGGATCATCTGATGCCAGTTTGGAAGGCAAAGGGATCTTTGTTAGCATGAAGTGCGACGAAGAAATGTGTCTAAATGAACAAAATAATTCGTAATATGGCCTTCAAAAATTGCATCAAGAAGCCTAGATCTTAAGTTATTGGCAAGAGCATGTGAGGGGCAAGGGGAAGCCGCAAGGGATCAAGAATGGACAGTTGCAAGTCAAATTTCTTCGACAAATAATGATTTGTGCAATTTATGGGCAACACTTAGTTGCTCAAATCTTTCGACTTCACCCCTTCAAAGAAATACAATTTTGATGATGATGGTTTTAGAGCACCGTACTTGATATCTTGTATGCATTTAACAGAAACCCCTTGAAAGAAGCACTAGTGCATGTAGAGCTGCTAGACATATGAAATACCAGAATCATCTCTATGCCAATTCTAGTTGGATGTTTAACCCAACTAGGATGTTGATGCATGTCATCGTCGAATTTTGGCGCGAAAGCCAAATCTGCAAGGTGATTTCAAGCCTTTCATTGGATAGTCAATGGCTATTCCCCCATGATCGCCCCCGTCTACACCAACGAGGTCTTCCCTACCTCCTACCACGGCTTCCTCACCTCTTCTTGAGATACTTTCTCATTTCCTTTTCGTTTTTCTTCTCCTAATTTTGTAGCAAAATTTTGATGTTTTCCTTGTCATCAATTTTTTCGTTTTCATGTTGAACGTGCATTCTTCCTATTATGGGAAAAATTATACATAGTTGATTAATTCTTGCGACCCTATCGACAAATTTAGAGGTAATGTCGAGTTGGTGACCCAATGGTCCTCAATCGACATGTGTTCTCCCAAATCCTTACCTCATGTAATGTTAGAATTTCATTTTATTTGATCAACCCTACTACAATTTTATAAGATAAGGAGTCACAAGTTGTGACGTCCCGAATTTTCGACTCTTTTTCGAAAATTTCAATAAAGAATGGATGTATTTCATTAATTGCGTTTTAGTCAAATCTCAGTCGAGACTGATCACCTCGGGATGGTCGACCAGAAGGGAAAGGCTAATTTAGGATTTTAAAGTACGTGGACCCAACAGGTCGATACGCGTAACTCCTAACAGCCGCCCGTTGGCCCGAGTATTTACTGAAATTTGCAATTTAATGAAAGAGACCACAAAATTGATCCCGAATATGAATAATCGGATCTTCAGAGAGGTCGCAGAGGTGTTTCGAGTTTAAAGATCGATATTTGGAATTTTGATTTCAGTTTGGAACGTCGCGAAGAGAAGCGACGCGAGATTCGACGAATTTGATCCCGGTTCGCTCTAGGCTTCTCAGTAAATTATCTGTAAGTTTTTAGAGAGTTTAGACGCTAGATTTGAGTTCATCTAGTCGTTGGCTTCGTTTTGACTGTAAACTTTCATTTTCGAAAAATTCGCTCTACCGGGCGAATCGTCGGGTGCCGTTTAATTGTCATTAAGTTCATTTCAATTAATTTCCTCTAATCCTCCAAGTGTCAACACGTCATTGGCCAATGGATTGACTTCCTTGCATTAGATCATCACAAAGAGCACGTTCAAGTGTTCTAATTGGTTAATGGCTTGACCTTGTCCCAAGCTTGTAAAACAAGCTTCAAATTGGCGTAGAGAAGAAGCCATGGACCGGTCAAAGCAAGTGATATTTTTTTTTCTCTTTCTCCTCTCCATCTTGGACGCACGAAGGAACTTGTTTCTTCTCCATTTTTTGCGCGCCGTGACCCCTGTGAAGCTCAGCTGGTTTCTACTCCACTTGCGCCACTTCCAACCTTCCTTTAGCTGCTGTCCTGTTCTGCAGCTGCTGTTTGCTGCACGTTTGTTGCTGTCCAAGTTCATTTAAGGTGGGTAAACCTTCTCTTCTTAGCCTAGGATGTTGTATGGGATTTAGGTAGAGTCCTAAGCTAAGTTACGTTGGTTTTGGTCTGAATGTTGGCTGAAAATGCTTTGTTTTGGTTCTGTGGAGCTGCTGTTCGGTTCTGTTGCTGCTGTTTGCTGCACGTTTAATTGCTATTCCAAGCTCATTTAAGTGAGCAAACGCTTTAGCTTCTGTAAAGGGCAGTTGGGGATGATTAGGGTAACTCACGGATTGGAGATTTGCTGAGTTTCTGGTCAATTGGCTGAGTTTCTACTTGAGTTACTGCTGCACCGGTTTTTCTCTGGTTTGGGTAGGCCAAGGCTTGTTTGCTGGGGGGGGACGTGTAAGGGTGGTTTGCTGGTGTGTATAAGGCCATAGGGTGGTCAATTGAGTGGTCTTGCCGCCTAGACATTCGGTGATTATAGAACTTAAAATCTGTTCTGTATTAATGCGCCGCTACTGAACATGTTAGTCCTTTTATTTGCTGAGTTGCTGGGGCTTTTGTGTTTAAAAACAAAAACAAAAAAGAGAAAAAAAAGAAAAGAACCTAAGTGTATTGTGGTGCATGGGTTGACTGAATATGCTAGGGTAAGGGAGCAAGACTTGGGACAGTTAGTTTGGGTTCGGCACAAGGAAAAATGTGGTTGATTATCCCCAATAAATCAAACCGTATACTTGCGATGGATGTAATTGAGACCATGTGTGTGGGTGGATGAGGTAATCGGGAGGAGATTTTCCCTGAAATAAGGTTTATTTTCACGTGTAATTAAACGCCGAGGGTAGGGCGTTGAGTCTGACTAATTGATTTAGAATGTGTAAGCATTCACGTGCGGTCGATTTATTTGTGAAATTGGATTGCGTAACAATGACATGTTGCAATTAATGATGTACGTTGAGATTGTGATTGTGCTCGGCCGACGAACTGGCACGAGAATCGGAGTGACAAGGGTGAGGGTGGCTCGACCGACGGACTGGTCCGAGAATGGGCGGTGTCGTAGTTCCGGCTTGCAAACGTACCTGCCTACCGAGGGCGCCCGAACGTGCACGGCACGGGGTTGCTGGAGAGACAAGGGATTAACTTGAGATGTGTTCTTAATATGCATTGAGACACGGTCGCGACGTTAATCGCGCGGGCATGAGACCTTGAGGGTCGGAAACGAACCACGAGAGCCTGAAATGGCGTTCAATATATGGCACGTGCTTACTTTTACTTGTGAACCGCCTGATTTGACATTGATTGTGTGGAATGAGTTTAATAACATGCATTGCATGTGGCTCTATTATGCATGTCTGATATTAGTTACATGGGTGCTGTTTTATATATTGTCATATTGGTTTATTCACTGAGTATTAGACTCACTTGTGGCTGATCGCCTTTCAGAGCTGCGCCATTAGCATGGAAAACTTGGGTATTTGCATGGGATACCGATGGAGATAGAGCAATGGGAGTCGTTGTACCCTGGTTTCAATAATAAGGTATATAAGCGAATAGAATGTAAGGTATGGGTCGATGAGGGTGGCGAGTTTCTGATGCCGCTGAGGTTTGAGGCATGGATGGAGCGTGAGCTTCAGGAGTTTGATTTTAGGGGACCGATAACAGGTATGGATGTAGACGTGCAGAGCGAGGACGAGTATGGGGTACTAGACCCTGTGACTTTTGGAGGCGAGGTCATTGACCCAGAGCCTATGGAGGAGGAGCTCGCAGAGCCTTTGCCGATGGATATTGATGGCCATGAGGCTGATCTTGATGACGCTGCACTGTTGGCAGCGGAGCCTGCACTTGTGGAGTCCGAGGAGTCCGAGCCAGAGGAGTGGCCGCCTTCTGATGAGAGTGGAGTTGAGTAGGACTATATAGTGGGTTGTGGGTTTGTGGTTTTGAAGTAGGAGCACCCTGAGCACCATTTTTGAGAGTGTTTTTGTGGAGGCTCGTTTTCTTTCGAGAGGGTAGGCTCTTGGGATAATGTTGGGTTGTCACATGTTTATATATATGTAAATATTGTAAATATGGTAAGTATATATATATATAAGCAAGTTTTTGTGTATCCTCTTTGAATTGGCTACTGTCTATTTATTAGTCTCTCTATCTGCCTATATGCATGTGTCACGGGCCGGCATTTTCCCCTGGCCGAGGGTCAGCCCGTGAGGCGCCTGGCGGACCAGTCTGGCCACCAGGCCAGCCTTTTTGTTTGTTGTCCCATAGAACACTTAGGCGAATGTCTTTCTCGTGTCGGATCCTACCATACCCAGCTTAGCTCGGGCATCCTTTTATATCAAGCGAGCACAGGTAAATATAGGCACCACAACTGGTTTCGGCCTGCCATGGCCTCATCAGGAGAGCGGCATCAGCTCCCGACCAGTTTGTACACGGGAGGCCAAACCCGCCTTCAGAGCTCCTAAGGAATGTATTATGTTTAATCCTAGAACCCCTAGCACAAACCGTCCTGACACCACTCCCAGAGATCCAGTTGTCTAGTACCCTCTGCATCGCTCATTTACTATCATTTCCTATGTGACACCAGCAAGCACCGCTTCAAGGTTATACGAGTGTGAGAAGACCCCGAAACCCAAGTTGTTTGATCCCCCACGATCCTCCGCATCGATCAAGGGGACACGGAACAACCGGCCCGTGTCATTCTCCCCCACTCATTTCCGCAACGCCCTCGTTGCGGGCTGTTCTGTCGCACCCTTGCGAAGCAGAACAGTCTTCCCCTCAACATTGGTAGCTTTTCTTTTCTATTCTTTTTTTTTTTGGAAGCCGTTCGGGTTTTGTTTGGTCACCCCTGCAATCCAGTGTGGCATTTTTAGCCAACTGCGTTTGTCTCGCAGCACTGTTTTGTAGTCACTGTTGCTTTCATGGTGTGGTACTTTGGCCAACCGCACTGACATGGCGACACCTTTCTTTTTCCCTAGTAAGCATTTTTTTTCTCTCTCTTCTTTCTTTTGTTTTTGCTAACCAATGGAGGTTTTACCTTGTCTAAAGCATGGTAGAGAATCCATCTTGAGATTCGCCGAATTTGATCCAGGAATGTTTTCCCATTTCAGTGATGAATCGATTTCTTTGCTGTGCCCCCATTGGCATCCCCGAAGCAAGGCGAGAGCCGCACTTTGTCCGAGCCATTTTTTTTTTCAGCTCCGGCAATTCACTCTCCGCACTCGAAGGACCGGGTAGACCACAGGTTTTCTTCGACTCACACACCTACTAGAGGAATCCTGCTCTGATACCATTTGTCACGGGCCGGCATTTTCCCCTGGCCGAGGGTCAGCCCGTGAGGCGCCTGGCGGACCAGTCTGGCCACTAAGCCAGCCTTTTTTTTTTGTTGTCCCATGGAACACTTAGGCGAATGCCTTTCTCGTATTGAATCCTACCATACCCATTTAGCTCGGGCATCCTTTTTGTATCGAGCGAGCACAAGTCAATATAGGCACCACAACTGATTTCAGCTTGTCATGGCCTCATTAGGAGAGCGGCATCAGCTCCGACCAGTTTGTACACGGGAGGCCAATCCCGCCTTCAGAGTTCCTAAAGGATGTATTATATTTAATCCTAGAACCCTTAGCACAAATCGTCCTGACACCACTCCCAGGAACCCAGTTGTCTAGTACCATCTGCATCGCTCATTTATTATCATTTCCTATGTGACACCAGCAAGCACTACTTCAAGGTTATAGGAGTGTGAGAAGACCTCGGAATCCAAGTTGTTCGATCCCCCACGATCCTCCTCATCGAACGAGGGTCACAAAACAACCGGCCCGTGTCATAGGCATGGGATCCAATTCTAATTGGAATTTAATCAGATTATAATTTCTTTTATTTGAATAAACTATATAAATAAAATTTGACTAGCTTTAATTATATTGCTTATTTTGAATTGATGAATAATTACATTTACTTCAATAGTATCGTATGCATAATTGCAGCTCTATATGACTCAGGGAGGTTGAAAATAGCCTTATTCTCTCCCGTTCCTAGATGGCCACGGACCCTCTCCCTCATGTTAAATTTTCTTTTTTCATACAAAAATTGAAAGAAGAACTAAATTTACCGAAGGTTCAGGAGGGTGAGTAACACTTTTTTCTTTTAAAGTACGACGACAAACCTATACAACTTTGAAAATTCCAGTGGATTTTACGTAGCTTCTACGTTTTTTTTTCTTTATACAAACAACGTCATATAATTAAGTGAAATTGAGTTTCAGGAGATGCTTGAAGCTCATTATAGGAAAGCTAACTCAGCCAGATAAAGAATGAATGAAATGACCCTCTTTCGAGCCCGGGAGTCTATATATCCGTTATACAGTCTGGCATTTCGACGAGAAGGCAAGAGCTCGTTCGAAATTCCCTACTTTACAGTACCCATCTCTCAGGGCTCTATATGTTATTTCATCAGTAAGCATCTCTGTCCTCCATTCTCCGGAAAATCTCCTCTGCTTCGGCCATTTTCCCCATCTTACAAAGTCTGTGTATCATGGTGTTGAAGACAATGCTTGATTTGGCGAAACCCCTCGCCAAGATTTCTTTCCACAGCAAAAGCGCCCTTTCAAGATCCTCCATCTTCAGATACACATCTAGCAACGTGCACAAGGTGACTTCATTAGGCGCCACACCTCTTTCCAGCATCAAACGCCACAGATTTAAGGCGTCATCGAAGTCTGCAACCCCATAGACCCTTGAGAAGAGTATTATAAGTTACAGCAGATGGTTCAATTCCTTTGTGATCATCTCGTCGCATAACTTGAAAGCCTCTCTTATCAATCCTTCTCTACAGTAGCCATCTACTAGAGCATTATACTGTAGGAGTCCAGCTTTAAGTTCCAATCTCTCATCTGCGATACGAAGACATCCACTTCAGAAAGTTGACCGAATTTACAATACCCATTGATCAAACAATTGCAAATGACATTATTCAAACTGAAACCTAGCTTCAGCATCTTATCTTTAATTCTTAAAGCATCATCCATTTTGCCTATCCTACAATAACCATCCAACAATATGCCATAATAACGCTCATCTGGAACAACGGACTTGTCATCCTCCATTGCCTGAACAACCTTCTCTGCTTTCTCCACTTTACATGGTTTGCAATAACCCTTAACCACAGACGTGTACGTAATTACATTTCTTGATACTCCCTTGTTGGCCATCATCTTCAACGCCCTCTCAACTCCCCCATATCCCACAATTCGCATACCCATCATCAAGCTATTGTAAGCCACTATATTCATTTCAAAACCAGCATTTTCCATCTCCTCCACAAACTCCATGGCCTTATCAACCCGCCCATTCTTGCAATTTGCATTCACCATTATCGCGCAAGTGAACGTATCGGGCACAATCCCCATCTTCACCATCTGATCAAACACGAGAACAGCAGCATAACTCTCACCCTTTCTAACCAACCTGCTAAGCAAAGAATTGCAAGACCTCAGACTCGGCACTCGACTACGTTTGCCATTTTATCAAACACGTAGAGCGCATTCTTCACCATGCCTTTCTCCGCGTACGCCTTCAGTATCATATCAAAAACCACGGGCGAGAACCCGTATCCCGATAAACCCTCTCGAGCTCATGCCACACAACAAACGAAACATAATTGTTCCTGCACAGAGAGACCAGTTCATCCACATAAGCTCTGGTTTCCTCGTACATTCTAGCTCTGGCCAGTATATGAGCGAGCTTACAGTACCCTTCACATCAGGCCGATAATCCTGTTGCTTGGAGGCGAATTCGAAGAATCTCAAACAAGCAGTTGGGTTCAAGCGGAGACGGTGCAGACAGAGTCAACGAGGTCATCGTGTGAACGCGAAGGGAGATGTTTTCAGGGCGTCGAAGCGACGTAGGACCAGGATTCGGGTGACCCGGTCGAGGAGCTCGGGTCGGCTCAGCTTGGACTCTTCCCGGAGGGTTCCAGCGAAGGACGACGACGCGTGGAAGGTTCGGACTCGACGGGGGTTGGAGGGAAGGAGCGGATCTTGACGAGTGTCTGAGCATTTAGGTGAACAGGCGATAGATTATGGAGTGATGAGCGTTGGACTCCGATGGGTGTCGTGTTGATTGTGAGACTCGGTATCGCATGTTGAAGAGGAGAGAAAGTGACGACCGTTGTTGCCGAGCAAGCCGAGGTTAGAGTTGCTCTGTCCGATTGCAGAAAAATGGCGGTCGACAAAGTGGCAGGAAAAGAGGAAAATGGATTTTGGGATATGGTTTTACGTTGTGGCCGTTGTGGCCCCGCATGTTGTTTTAAAAGGAGAGAGTTCTAACTTTTTAGCCCCTGTAGTTTGCCCTGTCTCATTTTGGCCTAACAGAAAACATTTTTCGTCTCTATTAGCACCCTCGTTTTGCATTTGCGTCTGGAGGCAGCTCGGATCGGGGTTAGCCGGGTTCAACTCGTCCGAACATAACAGGTTATAATCGGATCGGTTTACAGGTTTGGGGTCCCGTCTCGACTTCGCATCCAGTATACATCAGGTACATAGTTCCTACCCTGAAAAAAGCCAACTCAAGTTTAAGTTAGCTTCGAGGTATTATCGGACAATTCGAGTTCGGGTTTTTGACAGATTGTCCATCTCTCTCTGTGTCATTGAGTCTGCCCAAAGCACTTTGCTGGCGATAATTTTGCCGAAGCCTTGTCAAGAAACCAAGAAATGAAGACAACGTATAAAGGCAAAATAAGAAAACTGAGGCTGTGCTTGGTTGGCCTCTGGGGAATCTTTCATTTCCTGTTTCCATTTCAAAGCAGGCATTTGACCGTCTTCCTTAATTCCTATTTCGAAAAGTTGAAATAAAAAAACTAGGCAAAAATTGCCAACAGTTTTCATCTTTGTGAATTTGTACACTTGAAAAAGGGAAGTGACCTATGTCTGCAATTGTTTCACATTGTTCGCGAATACCTGGATATTCGATTCCTCGAAGAAATAGAAGTACAAACAAGGTATATGTGGAGTGAGGTCAAAAGAATCTCCATGTAATGTGTAGGAGTATTGACTTGGTCCTGTGGTTTATATTGTAATGGACAAAGAATGTGTATGAACTCTCACAAGGAATGAGTGTCATCCTAAGCTACTATGTACCAACGACCAAACCCTGCGTATTGACCCTCTCTAAATAATATGAACGGCCAATCATCCTCAACTCTGCTGATTATAAAAATAAATGAATCTCAAAGTCAGTAAGGAAAATTCCCTGTCATCTGAATGTGATCGAGGGTCCTTCCAAGACCATACTTCTTCACCGCCTGCCGGCCTGCCCTGAACCCATCGCCGTAAATCGGGGACGAGTCCGATTCGATCTGGTGCATGAAGAACTCACCGAGCCTGTGCTCGAATTGAGATTTGGGGCCTCCCTTTGGCCCTCGAGAAGAGGACGGTGCCCTTTGGCTGCTCAATGCTGAATTGAGCTCCGCCTCCAACCACATGTGGCCACCACTTGGCAGATGCCTTCTTCCACATCTTGGCGGAGAGTCCGAAAACCTTTAGCATAGGTAATGAATATGTCACTCCAAGTCACTGACAAGTTTACTTTACAGGAACTCATTATGATCATAAAATTAATTCAGTCATCCAACATCAGAGCTCGTGAAAATAAACCATTCAATCCGCGAAGCACGCGAATTCCATTATATAAATGGCACTGACTAGGAAATTACCATTAAGACGGAGGAATGCATGCATCATTTCATGAGCTAGGATTGATCCAGTCAACAACCTGTCCCAACATTTGGAGTAGTAAGTTGGATATGTGCGATATAGCGTGACAGCAGAACAGATATATCCAAAAATGAATTCCTGCATGGAGTTCTAGAGATATCACGCACAAACAAATACCTGGGAAGACCATACAAGATGAGAATGGCAGTCACTTCACAAGATCGTGTTAGCTGGTAGGGCTCTCTGTTATCATGTTCATAGCTCGGGCCTCCCCCAATCCTTGGTCTCCGTGATATCTGCCATAGCGGTTAGAAAGTTATATGAGAGTGATAGACGATGGGTAAATGACATTTCACACACTCATGTGCCTGAGCATTCTACAGGAGTTCTTACCGAGCTGATGGTTCTTTCCTCGAGAGGCAAAGTCCTCTTGTCTCAGGCATGTGGTAATGACCCTGGTCAAAAAGTAATGTTCAGAACCGATTTAACTCAAAAAGAATGCACCCCCAAAAGTGCCATCGATCATGATCAATACACACGGAGACACGTCACTATAAAGCATGTTCAAAAGAAGACTGTCTTGCCATTATATCTTTGTTGAATACTATGTCAAAGCATAACCATTTTTCTAGAAGGAAAGACAATTCATGTACATTTTGCCTCACGAGTCAGATTCTTTACGTTTCTGTGTCTTCATGTTATCATCAGATGAGACTGTCAATGGTTAGCTGTCTTAAGAGTTATGGAGGATATAAACATGCCAGCAAGAGGGAATGCATAAGATTGAGCCATACATTTTTTTCTCCCTCTCTCGCTCGCTTCATTTAGAGCCTGACGTTCCACCAAGAGAAGTGGAACTTGCTGCTCCACTTTCATGTTCAACAACTCATAGAATTTCTGTATACCGTGATATAGTGGTTGACATTGATGCGTATCCATGATTGCCGAGTCTAAACATTCTAGACAGAGCTTCCGACCATCATTAAGTTCGACGTATTGCGTCTCTCGTGATGCACATGGGGAGAAAATATCTCAATCTATGACATTTTGAGCAAATATAGGTTTCTGGATCTCTTTTGCAGAGCTGAGACGCTAATTTGGGAGATAGAGTGGATCCATTAGACTGACCTCCATTCGCTCACAGCTGCAGCACCTAGGAGTTCCATCATGTTCGTGCAAAGGGCAGTACTTCTGACCCCAGAATGGATGTGCCCTATATTCAATAAGACCAGCAGGGTTCGTTGGAATCTGCCAATGAAAATGTATTCTGATATGAGTGGCGCCCCTCAAAAGATATAATCATAGTATTTAGATGGTATATCATCATCTCACATCCTCAAGCATAAGAAGGCTTTCAATCTACAACGCCCACAATTCCATATATAAAGAAATATATGGTGTGGTGAGTTGGTAGTTTTGACCATACTTTCCAATTTTACGCTTATTCCCTCCTAGTGTCGTTCGGTTCTTTTACTCTGCTTCATATGTTATTTATCTGCAATTTTGATAATGTCATCTGCATCCTCTCATTTCAACACTGCTTCTGGTCAACCTAATGAAACAGAATACTCACTACATTCAATTCGATTCCTTCTTCAGCATAGCAGGATTTTACTACAACTGACAGTTCTCGTCGTTCTTCATTTAAGAATTACTGCTGACAAAAATGAGCAAATTCTAGTTCGTTATACACAATAGAGAGAGGGAATCATTTACAAAATGAACATGAGTTCTGGGTCTTACTGGACAGTCCAACTTAGATATCAAGATATAGAGTAGGGTCGTCATTCAATACAGATGGAACTGAAAGATCACATGTGAACGTCCAATGAGGGGGAACCAATAGCCAGTTCAAAGAAGTATATTCTATGATACTTACAAAATGCCTGCAAACATCACACTTTGGGTGGTAATGCTCCTTGTAGCAGGACCTATGATAAGGTAATTTTCCGATACAGAAAACTACAATTCACAAATAATCTTGCTCGATTAGTTGGTGTAAACCACCCAAATAACCCTCAAGAACAGAAATGTAATATCCTTAGATGAAATAATTTACGTTAGTATGTACCGATAATCCAGAAAATTGGTAGACCACAAGCACGGCATCTAAAACATTCCGGATGCCAAACAGCATTCATACAGTTTAGAAAAACGTCCATGACCGATTTCCATATTACACCCAGCACAAATTCTACAAAATGAGAAAGCACCCAATAGTCATGTTCTGCTATAATCAATTCAGAATAAAGAAGCAAGAGAATTAAGACATGCTGGAAATTATTATTGCAAGTCAATCTGGCCTTGTAATCTAATGGTAACAGGAATTTGACATAAATCGCAAACACAGTTATGCCACACTAACACAATGACAGATCTTAGGGGCTTGCATGGGCCTCTGTTCTCCCCGTCTGATAGGCGCACAATTTAACCCTTAGTAATTTTATGTCATGTGAATTTCATGTAACATTTCTACAGGATATTTCAAATTCATTTTATCTCATCCCCCCGGTCTAAGCCTTTACATCCTCAACTATTATAACAGGAATGGTAAAACCTAACATGCTATGCAAAAGAGAAGATCATTTCTCATTCTTTTGGACTAAAATATGTAGTTTCACAAGATAATATACCCATAAATAGGCATGACAAAAGTGCAAAGCATTCCTCAAAAAATACTTGACTTGGACTCTTTGCAACAAAAGGGGAAAAAGGAAAATGCACCATAGAACATCTTATACATCACTAGATAATATACAGAGGCATAGGCACCGAAAAAGTGCAATTTCTTGGGAAATAGTTGACTCATGTAACAAAAGGGTAAAAGGAAATTTTACCTGATAAGAAAACATTTTGCATCCTTCATCTGAATTTATCTCGACTACCAGTATATTTAAAAGAAGCTAGTACATCAATGAGTCATTGTCAAGTGATTAGAGATAATGCATGTAAAGTGACCAACTAACCTAGACTGTTAACTAGCCATAGAGTGCCTCTGGCGAAAGGGGGCTTGACACATTTTGCTTCAGATTTCAAACAAAAGCAAGCATCTCTTCTTTGGTTTAATGCTTGGAGAAAACACCTTCTTTCCCTTATCAACAAGCTTATGATATATATTCACGTTGAAAAGGCCAAATCCCACTCCATGACCTCTGTAATAATACAAATCTAATTGAATCAAAGAGAAATCAAGTGCAAAACTTCAACTATTCCTATGTCCTTCCCTATACAACCTTTAAAATCCAAATAAGTTCATAATTTCCAGACATAAGTTCACAACGACCTCAATAAGAAAGATCGCACATGTTACACAATCAAACTCCATGGAATAAGGTCGAAAAAATAAACCATTCCATCCAAGTATAACATTTGCTTAACCTTGTTCGAGTAATTTGAGGGTAAAAAGTTTATTGATCCCCTACCTAATGCAAGATTACACACTCAAACTCATGTAGTCCCCGTTACCCTAGGACCAAATTTTCTATAAACAGAACTTAAGTAGAGTCAAAATGAAACTCAAACAAATTTTCCACAATATAAAAGCTGTCATACCTGTAACCTGTGGAATAGGAGAATGGTACAGGTTGATATGTATGACCATTTCCATATGGGAGAGGAAAGTGTCCATTTCCTCTACGAGGAGGAGGCTCAACATTCAAACTTTCTTGGATGGCCCAAGCCAGTTGTTCATCTTCTTCCAATTGGTATGGATTGTCTGATCCAATAGTTCAATTAGAAAGTACTTCAAATTTCAGCATAAAAGGTTTGAACACAGAGACGACATCCACAAATCATAGCTTAAAGATCCACCCCATTGTGAATAATTATAAATTGTTGCTCAAGAATTTAAGTGAAACTATGAATATATAGTCTGGCTCTCCGACAGAATATGGACTCAAATTAGACCAATGAGATAACTGGCCAATTAGCCATATCACTTACCAACCACATTCTTTTGATTTTGGCTCTCTTCTGAAAGGGATAATGCGATGGCACGATCTATATCTTGATTTTCATGCTCCAACCATGCATCCTACATTTAGTCGCTCACCAAATGGTTAAAAGGAGAGAACAAATCAGGAACCTGAGTTGCATTACAAATACTTCATACTGGCAGCCAACACCAAGGAAAATAGGATGACTACCGCGTTCTGTAATGGTATACTGTCTGAAATTCCCACATTAAGTGTCAATCACATGATCAACTAACTCCACCAGTCCATTTGAACATGTAAGACAGGTCATTCAGATCGAACTCATTTTAGAAATAAGTGCGAGACACATCCAACCCCAAGCGGGATGATGATGAGACAAGGAAAACAAAACTAAAACTAAGTTAACACATGATAGACATGGTTATATTGAAGGAATATGGCAAGAACTCATAGATGTGATTACCCCTGAAGTGGAAGGAGTATTATAATTGGGACTCTCCCCATCATGTCCCCTGATATGCCCTTCTGTGATATTATGGCTGGAACCTTTGAAAATTTTCTTGAGCCAACTCATGATGCAGACATTATCTGCTCATGGCCATTGATATCTGCACCTATAAGACATTTTATTCAGTCAAGTAACTCCAAGAAAATTTACAGTTTAGTTAGATTAAGATAATGACTCGATTATGTTATTTTCCATGATAACTAGATGGATTCAGACAGTTCATGGTGTTTATCATCTGCGAGCAACCAATAGGCAATACAGGAGCATCATCAGGTAAATTTACATATTTGTCGCAGGTGACCAAGAAAACCAAACAAGAAAAACGACCATGCAGAACTCTCTTCAATTACTCCCCACTCCCCAGTCAGAAGAATCAGCTCAAGTACAACTTATAGCAATAACAAGATGAATGCATGTACATGATAGCACGGATTCGATTCTTGAACCGGGAAAAAAGGGTTTATGAATCCTCAAAGCTCAAGCAACGATATCAACATTTATAATCTGCAATTCTCAAGCAAGCAGATGTCCACAATTAAATGTCGAAAGCAATACTGAATTTTTCTTCAACAGGAAGATACACAAGTAAAACAAGCAAATGCAGGCACCCACCAGCCATCATAAAACCAGAGCTTGACGGAGCTAAAAAAGTAGACAACCTGGGACTTGTTTGAAGAATGCATGAGGAATTTCCCGAACATCTTATGCACTTGTAGAGACAAACCAACAGACATCAATTCGTTAAAGGAAAAAAACACGAATTCACAGAGTTCAGCTTCAGATTCACATGGAAGAAGAGAGAGTGAAAGAGCAAAGGACTGACCCGCCTCAAATTAAAAACAGACGGAGCCTGCGTAAAGATGGAAACTTTGAAGAGACCCAGATGAAATAAGATCCCGATTCGCCCAAAAGAGCAACAGCGAAGTCGTCCCAGAGACGTTCTGATCGCACCCTATAATCTTTATTCCACCCCTTTTCTTCTTTTTCCTCTTTGATCTTTCTCTCTATCGCTCGCGGAAAGATTGGCAACTAGAAAGAGAAAAGCCAGAGATACCTGCTCCTGGGTTCTTTTTGTCAGACCATAAATGGAAGTCTTTGCGTTTGTTTGAGGGGTGGAAATCAATATCGGAGAGCAATATCTAAGATGATTGACTTGCCTCAATAGATCATTGTATGGAAGAGGAAGGGAAATACCAAGTGTAGAAGGGAATGAGGAGAGTGCTTGAATTGGACGCAAATTCAAAGTCAACTTCGGAGAAAAGCCAAAAACCCCACGAAATACAAAACTTGGGCAATTTGATGATTGTCACGCGGTCCCAACGTGGATTAATTTGATGAAGGTTCCTCAACCCACCCAGCTGGAGTTTTTGAATATTCTCGGTTATTGCGACTTCTAACGCCGTTTCGCCGAATTTAATTAAATATATAAAAATTGCGAAATTTTTTTTTTTAAAGAGAGAGATTAAGGTGCAAGTTTTCCTAGGAAGGCTGTCTTAAAAATAAAAATTAAAACAAAAGATTTTTCTAAGAAAGCCTGGAAAATTTTAGGATTTTTTTCGAATATAATCTAAACTATTGGATCGAAAGGGAAAAAAAAAAGAACCGCTTAAATGATTTTGCAAGACGTAATTTATGAAGAACCAGGAAAAGTAACTCATATCGCAAGATCATCCATGTCATTGCTGATTTAGGAAAATTAGGACACACAAGAAGAATTACTCGGTTGCATGTCGTAAAGGAATGTAACGATCGTGATGGCAAAAGAATAGAGAAAACGATTTACGAAAAATTCAGGTTGATTATGACCTTTTTCATGGAGAATTACTTCAATGTTCAACCTTTTGGACTTTAAATAAATTAGTACATGCCAAAGGATGGTTACAAAGCGTCAAGAAAGAATTCGACTCCGAGGGAGACGAAAAGGAAAATAAGAACGGAAGGATGTGGATTTTAATAATCTTTCTTTTGCTAGGGTTTGAACGTGTAGAGTGATTTAAAGTGTGTCTCGGTTAATTTTTTTTTTTACTTTTTACTTAATTAGAATCTTATGATCCACACGTTTATATATATATTTTCCATCCGAAACACCTAACTTTTTCACGACGTGCAAATATTAATACATAGATTAACATTAAATTTCCTCACGGTTAGAGAGCGCCTTTTGCTTTTGATTAATATGACCAACAAATAAGCCCTTTCACCTTTTCTCCTCGTGATGGAAATGTGTACATAGTGCACATCTTTCTGTGATATGGTTGAATTTTTGAAACTTTATTTTAACAAATTTTACTGTTGTTTCTTCGAAATTCTTGAAACTTATTTGTTACATCTTCCTAGAACTAGAACCAGACACCTGTCCACGAATTATCCTGCCATAAAACAAAATTGTAATCGACGCTATTCTGTAATTGTGTTATTTGTCATCCGCCAACGGTTGGTACTCTTTCTCCGTCACATTCAGGGCCTCACATGGGTTACGCGACTCGGGTAATAATCAGACTTGATGGCAATTTTATATTTGTAGGCCCATTTGGCTCGCCTTTGGAGAAATATCTTTAAAAAGATGTGAAGGTCTTTGGACAAAATTGGATTTTTTTTTCAAAATCCAAGTAGTGTTTGATAATGTGTACTTTAAAAAATACATTGGGATGGAATTTTGCTTAAAATTGTGTTTGGAAAAATCACACCATGCAAAACCCTTTTCTTTTTATGTAATAAATATATATATATATATATATATATATAAATTCTCAAAACCAACTAAGGACCGTGGCGGGCGGCCGGTGAGACTTTGGCAAGACCAATCTATCGCCACCAGAGCTGTGTGACCCTGACAGTCGTCGACTTGGGTCTCGCAAACCAAGCGACAGTCCCAAGTGGTTCAGCGGCCACCCTCGATGGTTGAGGTCTTTGCTAGAGAGGTAAGGGTTTTTTTAGGACATTTTTGTAATTATGAAAGTATAGCAAGGGCAAAAATTGGAAGAAAAAAAAATCTATTTGCATTTCGAAAATGCAGCATTCCAAAGTACTTCCGGATTTGCCTTGGACGGGCTAAGGCTTTTAGAAATACAATTTGCATTTTTTCTGATGCTACCCAAAAAATTGCCAAACGCCACTTAGATTTTGCCAAGGGACTTTGGAGCCCCAAAATCCTTTGCAAATACTGAACCAAACGGAGTGTGCAAAAACATAATCAAAGGGTCCAACAATGCGCCGAATTTGGGGATAACGGCCGAATTTCGAGGCCTTTATTTTGGCAAATTTTAATCATTTGGGACACAATCGAGTCGATTTCTCGTTTTACCGCAATAAATTTGGTCCTTCACATGTTGAACCCCAAGAAGCAAGGAAAAGCAACTTCATTCATTCTCTCATTCTCTCTTCTATTTTTTATTTAATTTTTTATTTTTTATTTTATCTTCAGGCAATAGACGCGTTCATGAAATGGCGTGTTGGCAGGCGGGGTTCATTACTGAGCGTCAATAGAAGATTTCGACCAAAAAATTAAAAGAAAACAATGGTCAAAAACGATGGCTAAATCAATTCCCTCTGATCAAAAGTCAATGCCTGAGAAATGGGAATTCAATTTGATTATATGGGAAAAAGGGGCGGTTGGGGATCTGGTCTTGATGATTGAGATCGGGGTCGACGAGCCATCATCTTCCTGCCGTTTGGATTTTTGGCCGCCGCCCGCGTCTTTTACACCTTCATCATAGCCGTTGCTTTTCGCCTCGAATGAGTTCAACTTATCGCAAAACCAAAAGAAAAAGTTACCAGCTTAAATTATTTGAAAAAAATAATAATAATAAAGTAAGAGTCGGTTATTTCAACAATACAAATATAAATAAAAAAATATATTTTTTTTTTTAAGAAAGTGATCGCTTTGGATCGCTTCTAAAAACAGTGAAAAAAAAATATACATTCGTCTTCGTTGGCTAAAATATTTCATGTAATACAATTAATGAATATTTTATTATTTTTAAACAAACAACAAAATATGCCCACATTAAATCTTTGGGCCTCCCCAGTTTAGCTCGAAAGTGGGTGTTCTTACAACATTTATTGACACAGACACCATTAATTTGAAAAGCAAAAAACACGTGGTCAAAAATATTGTGCGTGACATGTCTCAGAGTGCCTTGGTCTAACTTTCTGGAATTCTCTGCAATTAACTAAGAAAACAGGCATAAATGATTCAAGAATTTGACCTAAATGTGATTTCATTATTGAACTTTTAATTGTTCAATATGGTTATGAAATTTAGCTCAATGTGCAATATCATCCCGAACTTTTAATTTATTCAATACGGTTCCTGAACTTTTGATAAATGTTAATTTATTTCTAGACTATATGAAGATGCTCAATGCTATTTATTTCATTAGTTTTAATTGGGGACAATATTGAACATTTTCATATAGTCCAGAACTAGATAAACATGAATTAAAAGTTTAAGGAGCAAATTGAACAAATTAAAAGTATGACATTCAATTGACTAAAGTAGGATCAATTGAATGAATTAAGATTCAAAGACAATATTGCACATTGAATCAAAGTTTAGGAACTATTTAAGTAATTATCACTTTAAATAATCGAAAGATAATAAAGGGGGAGCGTAGTTACTGATCCTCACAACTTCCTCTTAGCTTGCGTTTTTGCATAACTGCTCATTAATCGACCAAATTCTCTTGCTATGCAGAGAATAGCATTCTTTGAAGCAGAGCTGACTATCATAATCTTAAAATAGAAATGGTTGATTGTTTGGATATTCTGAAATAGGATGATCACGCACGCATAGATCGTACGTCGATATAGTTGGCAACAAATTTCCTTATTTATGCTGATTTCGACCCAAGCATATCCAATTGTCATCAAGGTTTCATTTTCTTTTTTTTTTTTTTTGCTGTTCTCTTGCAAACAAAATACTGCAAAAACGGTCGTACTTGATACGTGGTTTTTCTTCTAAAAACTTACCGTAAAATAGACATGATGCATCTGGCACGTTAGGACAGCCCTGCGAGGCCCAGGTTTATAAGGTCTGGCCTGGCTCAATTGGGCTTGAGCCAAGGCCCGCCCACAGCCGCATAAATTGTGAAATGCGCAATTCATCGAACGGGCGGCAGTTGGTGCAATATTTTTAGGCCCGGCGCCGGGAACACGCTCATTAGTTACCTCTGACTGGAAACCAAATTCCAAAAATGCCGATTGCAAAAGTTTGGTAATTTAGAACGAAAAAAAACGGGGCATGAATTAAAAAAAATGGGGACAACTGCACATGATCAAGTACCGAGAGCATTCTTTTTT